>JAHZMY010001794.1:0-15190 GCA_027743915.1 Seira sanloemensis | reverse complement strand
GAATTATTTTTTTCAACTCAATTTTCATTCAATTTACATACGAGATGGACTAAACCTCGACTTCTCAATTTCGGGTGACATGGATCTGTTAAAATATTGAAATGTGAGATATTAAATAGTTCAACAAGTTTTACTGTGTCTATCGTTTATCCAAACAATAGAGTCCCTGGAAAATATATCATATAGACTGCTCGTGCTCGCCATGTTCATTGTATTTATAAATATAAATTTGTTATTTGTCTTTCCACTCAATTTTGTAGGAAAGGGACGTTAAGCTAGATGTAAAGTCAAGATATCATCTTTTTATATTGACCAAGGATAGACGTATTCTCAGTGTAGCAACATGACGATAATCAATGTAGTCGTGGAGAGTACATTTTCTGGTCCTGCTGGCGGCTTCCATGGTGTGACTATCGATGACTCGCAGCCGGTGAAGGAGCTCATTAGTCAGTTCTGCCTTGCCAAGGTGAGAATTGTAAATAATTAGGCAGTTGAGTGTCGGAGTGTAGTCTCCTCAATATTAACGTTCGTAACTTGTAGGTACTACCTACTTTGAATTTCTCCCTCGACTAAAGTACATTTCGTTTCCGTTTTTGAATCAGGGGGCAACAACTGATCCGAAATACACGCTGGTAACGAAAAATAACGTGATGCTGGTGAACAAGCAGCCCATTTCAGACTTTTTTATTAGGGACGGAGAAATTCTTAAATTGATTTCAATGAGTAAGTTGTTTTAAAAAATAATTATATAGAGAATTATGCAAATTCATGAAAAGCTTTTAGCCCAATTTATGTATGTATAATTTATTGTTAACTTGTGCAGAAAACAATTCCAAATTAGTTTTCCGACAATGGCTCAGCATGTCTGCCATCGGGATGTTGGTGGGGATTGTCGGCCTCGTCGTTTGCGTATTACTCTACGCAGTTTATAGAAACGTGCCGGATAATGTGAGTGAAATGATTTTCCTTTCTTTCAATGCTCAATAGAAATAATAACGATTCTTTTATTGTACAACTACACGATGAGTACATGCAGCAAGAATTTGGCCGTGAAAAGAGAAGAAAAGAGATTGAGTCAGCACAAAAAAAAAGCATTTAACACTCTAGTTGTCCTCACTCTTGATTCATCATCTTCAACTGTATAGCAATAGTTTATCTCTGCATTGGTACCGGTACATAAATTATAATACTATTAAGTTCGCACACAGTAGTAGCGTAGATACATTATTCAGCTTGTTACAAACAATTTTCGCCTTAGCTAAATGTCATGGCTTTGCAAAAAATATTTCCATTGTATTTATGTATGTATGCATTCAACTTATCATGATTTTTAATGTGTTTGTCATTTGCACTTGAAACCTTGTCGCATTGAGCTTTCTTCAGTTTCTCCCTATTTTAAAGTAGCTCGTGTCGAATTTCGCCTCCGCCATTTTCTGCGTGATCCAAGGCACAAACATTGGAATGTTGACGTAGACACCTGTATTAGGGACATTAGGTTTTTACTAGAAACTCCATTCAGAAAGGTTACACAAACGGAAGAAAAGTGTGCGAAAGTAAATATGAACATACCTGGAAGGCCTTCATCGCCGCATCCAATGCCCCAGGCGACAATTCCGTATTGGATGTAGAAGTTAGAGCCAGGCATTTTGCAGACTGAGTGGAGAGCCGCCATCACCCTGCCGAATGAAAGTCACCTAAATTCATTAGTACACCTAAACATATATCGTCTGCGGGGTGATTGATGCTGAAGGAAGTAATTAGCAATACCCGACACGTATCCCGCCCTTTCTCGCCGCCCGCACACACGAATGAGTCATGAAGGCGGAAATACTTTCCGAGCCGGGTCTTTCTCATTGAGTTCTCACAACTGCTTCGTGGCACGATCGGCAAGTCAATCTTCTTCAGGATGGCTTGGTACTTTCCTTCTTGACCTGAAGGCATACATAAGTACATACATATGCATAAATTATAGTGACGGAATTTACAGCTTTTTTACACAACATCCACAAGCTATATAGTTTTTTTAAAATCTTTAAATTACACACATACCAAAGGAATCTTTTCCCCAGCCTGAGGCATAACATCGTTGCCCATCCAAAACGATATTTTCGGAGGGTAAACAAACTGTGTCAATATTCGGTGCTATTGGCGTGTCCTCATTCAGAATTAGGAGGGCCACGTCATTGTACAATGCGCCAGGGAAGAACTCTTCGTGCACTATCGCCTACAAAGAATACAGCAATGCATTGTTTCTTGTGAATTAAAAAACAAAACAAAGCGAGTTATCTTCTTTTCCTTTTCCCACCTTCACCACAAATCGGTCCACATGGGGATACAGCTCATCCGGTGTTTGTGTGTCCCACTCGCCAAGCCTCACCTTCAGATTCTTTTCATTCTTCTTGAATACACAATGAGCCGCCGTTAAAATGACACGCGGGTGGATCAAGGATCCTCCGCAAACGAAGACGTTTAGTTGACTTCCGTCATCTTGACGTTCTGTCGTTACGATCGCTAAAATCATTATTCATTAGAGAAAACTCATTAAATATTTTTCCAATCCGAGATTTTTTTTAATATTGAAATTGTAAAAGCTCTTTGTAGCTCATGGTTACCTGCCATCCATGGGAATTCTCTATAGAAGACAGGGAACAAACATAATAATTATTATCAAATTAGTCGTTTACACAATGACGTATCTCATTCTCATTATCTACACATATTTAATTACAAATTACCCAAATTGTGCTTCCTGATTGGTCGCTCCTGTGATGCGAAATCCAACTCCATCCACATTTCGCTTTCCACATACGGAATGCTTGCACTCCGGATTCCGTATCTCAGGCGGAGTTGTGTCTCTCATTTTCTAAAAGCAATCGCACATTTCGATATTGACTCTTAACACTTGAAATACATAACTAAAATAAACCTGACGATACATAATATTTCTCACCCGACAACAAAGATCAAAGTAGTGGGGGCAAAGTGAGCTCTTGGTTGTTCCCATACTTCCCAACCGAATATCAATCAGCCCAACCACATTCCCATTATCAATGACCGTGCCATTGTCTATATCGCAAAGAAAGTATTTGACACATAACGCAGGGCGGACTTTCCGCCAACACCTCCGCAGAGCTTTCATGCGAAGGACTTACGGCAAACGGCCTAATTTTCTCTTCAGGTCTAGCCGTAGTAGAAGTGGCTGTGGTTGTTGTTGTCGTCGTCGTGGTCGTTGTTGCAGTTGTTGTACTACTTGCCCCCTCCGAATTCGAGGGCGACTTGGCCGCCTCTTCTTTGTTCTTCTGCTGGAGAAACTCTTTCACTAACTCGTCGTCGTCATACTCATCTTCCTCGCTCGCTGCAGGACTAGCATTAATTGTGATTAGTAATAAAGACGTTAAAAGGAAGAAGTGGAGGAGTCCTCGCTGGAAACGCATTCTGAATCAGAGTTGGTCCGCTCAGCTTAAACATGTACGAATCCTTGAAAACTGAGAAACTCGCGATCTGCACATATTCTCAAACGATTTTCAGAACAAAAACTTTTGAAACTACATAACATACATATGTGTATATATGCTAGACCCTGCAGTGAGAAATATAAAAAAAGTTTTGAAATCGAATTGGAATTCACACCAAACTTTAAATATTTTTGAAACAATCAGACTTCAGCTGACAGTATGATGATGACTTCGGTGTAGACTTTTGTATTATGATTTGAAAAACGTGAGTGTGTGACCAAAGAAGATGTGTGCTTGCAGATTTTTTCTTCTCCTTTTGCACAAGGTTTTTTGTAGTTCAGTTGGCTCATGGATAATAATGGATAACAATCGCAGGAGAGAAAAAGATATCTTGTAATTATGGCATCTTCAAGATACACGCTAGATGATATAATGGCGAATATAACAAGCTGATCTGAAGCTAGGGTAAAAAAACTAGTCGGGGAGTCTTTATCCTCTTTTTTCAGACTATATTTTAGCACAAGTAGTTTACAGGTTGGTCTCAATGAAAATGAATTAAATGAAAATGACGGTAATATTATGATATGTTAGGCGGATGGTCGACCGCTGACTGACAATGAAACTTTTTATTTTTTTTATTTTCGCACACTACCACTGACGAAAATGTAAGTAAAGCATGACGACTTTGTTAGTGGTTACAAGATCATGGTGCATTATTTGCGTAATTTATGTGTTGCCATTTTCTGCATGCATGAAATAAGTTTTTTTCTTCTTGTATTATTGTACGATTGCGAGATTTTTCATGAAGACAGTAATGATACAAAGTGGACGCGTTTAAAAATGGTATGGGTGGTGAATATGGGGACCATTTATCTTTAACTGCAATGCAATGTATTATTTTTTAGGGTTGTATGATGGATAATATATATAACTTCTGCGAATTGTAATCAAGAAAGGTGTTGATCTAGAGAGATATGATGTGTGTATTAGGTACTTTTTTGTTTAAGTGTATGTAAGCGAGAGGCTCTTTAAACATTACTCTTTTGTGTGTTCTCTTGAAAAAAGAGGAAAAAAATTTAGCACTTAAAAAATGCTCTTGTGTCCATGCTCATGTATTCAGAAAAGAAGTTGTTTCTTTCTGATTTGTACGTAATATTTGAAGACGTTTTATGGGAATATCCATGCCATAGTTTTTTTCCTTTTGGTTGTGAGCTTAGAGAGCAATTGACGTCAGGCAATTTTTCCTATAATTTGGCAAAAGGTAAGGAGGAGAAACCTGAAAAATAATGTTATGCTAGTGCTTGGTATTAAATGCACAAGGTTACGGTAACTGAAAGTGATTTTTTCTACAAAACTGCATGATTTACTGTTTATATGTAAATATGTAGGTAGTCATACATTTTTGTATTTTTTTTGCACAGAAGCTGCTACTTCTTGGACTGACTGTTAGCCTCTTTAAAAGATTTGGCACTAGATTTATTTTTCTGTACCTTATGCAAACTCGATTTGAATTTATGAGAATTTATTTAGGAGAAAGTACTAATAATGCGTCTGCAAACTACAATTTACCTATGCACCTGTTCAATCCTTTTGCAATTCCAATTACTAATTTTAAAGTTAGGACAGGACGTTGACTTTTCCATTGCATTATTTGATGATTCCTTTTGCGTTTTGGACTGTATGAGATTTGACTCTTTTCAACGAGTCTGAAGAGGACTCGGTTTTGGGAACTGCAGGAGAATTGTGTAATGCGAAATGAATGTGCATGGGTAGGGCTACTTGGCTCAAGGCTCGTCAATGAGCCAGCCTCCTTCTCCAACTTGTTGCGAAAACTACTTAACTTCTAAGGCCAGCACGGCAGCTCATTGTAAATCATGGCTTGGCAAAAGATTAATGAACACCTTCTCCACTTTCCTGGAAATGCCTCATTGCTTTTGTCAAATGTCAGTGAAACGAAGACAAATTGTACAGCCAAAACATGCTCATTTGCAAAAGAAGCAGAGAGCCAACTACTATTCACAAGGATGAACTCGAATCAAGATTCTTTATTATAAACTAGTCAGAATCAGAATGGTATTCCCGCACAATAATTTTCATGAAAAAGCTATTCTCAAAACCCCTTCAGGTTTTATATACTTCTCACGTTATTGTCATTGTCACCCAAGCCTATTTTTTCCTTTGACTTTACAGTATGCGATGGTAATTGATGCGGGCTCCACACACACGGACATGATCCTATACAGTTGGCCAGGCCGAAAGAGAAACAATACTGGAGAGGTGACCCAGGTTCACTTGTGTAGCGCGTCGGGTGAGAATCGAAACCGTTTCATATTTCGCTGCTAAACTCATTTATATGTATGTACCTATACCTATCACGAACATTTATGGACAAATTTATGATTCATGTTTCCGACGCTTACGATGACAGGAGGAATTGCGCAAGTCGCTCCCGAAAATATCACCCAGTATTTCCAGCCTTGTTTCGACGAGGCCTACAACGCAGTTAAAGACGACTCGCGGAAGAATGCGGAAGTCCTATTTGGCGCGACTGCTGGCATGCGTTTATTAAAGTAATGGGATTTCCCGTCAAAGATATCTTCAGCTTGGTGAATTGAAACGTATGTTTTGTATTGTGCTTTTTGGACTTTGTTGGATTTCAGCCAAACGAGTCCTGCCAGCGCGACAGCCGTCATCTCCAAAGTGAAAAGTTATTTGAGCGACTCTGACTGGCATTTTAAGGATGTGAATGTGGGTATAATCGCCGGCTCGACGGAGGGCGTCAGTGGCTGGATTACGACCAATTTTCTAGAAAAAACCGTACTGAAAAAAGTAAGGCAGGAATAATTTCAAAAGATTTTTTTTTGCAACTGGCTGGACTTTATAATCAGTTAAGTGGTGTCAATTGCTTTAAAATTAAATGATTAATATCAATCTCAGGGTGGACTAAATGACACCTTCGGCGCTATGGATTTGGGCGGCTGCATCCACGCAAATTTCTTTTGAAGTAGCGAGTAGTTACAAAGGCGAGTCGGATGTCTATTCGATTACCCTGTTTGGAAACAAGTATTACATTTATAGCCAGAGCTTCTTTTGTCATGGAGTTGTACAGGCGCTGAGCCGCTACAGGGCTGTACTTAAGACTGTATGTGTGTGCATTCCAGATTTACTTCCCATTAATAATCATTGTATGCTTGTCTAATGTCCAATTTACACACAATTCTCAGGAACAATACGGCGCCAAGAATGAGACCGGTATTATTTTAAGCCCGTGCGAGACAGTCGGTTATAAGTTTACATTACCTGATACATACTTTAGTTCGGCTTGCACGGGTTCGGATTCTTCGCAAGTGAGATTTTATTTTTTGTGTATACATTTTTTTGAAAAAATCAAAGTTATATAGTAAACTTAAATATTTATATTAGAACGTAACCGGGTGGAGCATTCTCGGCACCGGTAATTATAGCGAGTGCCAACGAGTCGTTTTGAAAATGCTGAATTATACGGAGTGCGAAGCAAACCGCATGGGTAATTGTATAGACTCGTCTCGCATTCCCCCGGATGCCAGTCAGCGACGATTTTACGTAAGTTTTATTATTTTAAGCCCGTGCGAGACTGTCGGTTATAAGTTTACATTACCTGATACATACTTTAGTTCGGCTTGCACGGGTTCGGATTCTTCGCAAGTGAGATTTTACTTTTTGTGTATACATATTTTTTTCTTGGAAAAAATAAAGTTATATAGTAAACTTAAATATTTACATTAGAACGTAACCGGATGGAGCATTCTCGGCACCGGCAATTATAGCGAGTGTCAACGAGTCGTTTTGAAAATGTTGAATTATACAGAGTGTGAAGCAAACCGCATGGGTAATTGTATAGACTCGTCTCGCATTCCCCCGGATGCCAGTCAGCGACGATTTTACGTAAGTTTAGCTAAAAAGGAATGTGGTCATGGCCAGTTTGCCTCTAATTTGGTTTCCTTCTTCAGGCATTCGCAGCGTACAGTTATATTACAAATGACTTGGGCATTTGCTCCCGGCTCTTCGAAGAAAGAAGTCGAGGAGCACGTGCGCATTATGTGCAACTACAATATGGACCAATTGGCGCAAGTCAAGGCCAAATCCACAAGTGCGTCAATTCTTCTATTTCGTATTTAAAATTAAAAAAGAAAATTAAAAGTGACTGAAACTGAGAATGAATTTTTTTGTCACAGATCGAAAAAGGAAATTTGAGCACTTGTGTTTTGAAGGGAGCTACATGCACATTCTGCTCTCGCAAATTTATGGCTTCGAGTCTGATGACAAGTGGCTACAGATAACATTCACCAATCAGGTTCGTAATGCTAATTAAAAATTGCTTTTAATCACACAAGTTTCATTTGCAAAATAGTGTATCTGATTGCCCCAAAACCCAGGTGAAAGAAACAACGTTGGGCTGGTCCCTCGGATACATGGTGAACGCGACCGAGGAGATTGCCGCAGCTCCTCCAGTGCCAAAACTGAAAGTCCTCCCGTTCTCCCTCCTCACCGTCCTCTTTGTCATTTTCGTTTTCCTCAGTATTGCCTTCTGTGTTCATGGATTCAAGGTTCGAAACAACTCAACGGGCTACCAAAGGTTGTAAACAAATTTCTCTTTTTCTATTTGTATTTTTTGTCTCTCTCTCTTCCCACCTCATATTTTTCTCTTGAGAACGGAACTTATTACGCCGCCTGTGATATACTAACATAACAACATTATATACTAACTAATTAATGTAACATAATATTATGCATCCTTACATACTTTGATTACTTTATGCTTTTTTTGAGAGCTAACCCATTTCACTTGGAAATATTGACAAAAAACTAACAATAATTTATTACTAATCGATAAAACGGTCTCGTAAGTAACTACTTAATAAACTAACTAAATCTTGACCTAACTTTATTTTTTATTATTAAAGTCTGGTTTTTGCTCTCATCACTGCACCATTCATTTCCCCTTGTGTATATACTCTAGACATGTATTACATGATGATCTGCTTTCACTCTCTCATTTTTTCGTAGTTGTCGTCTCAGTCTCTTAGTTTTGCTATTTTTGAAAAGCACATCAAAACGTGTTCTTTATTTTTTTCAGACTGCAATAATTGTTTCCCTTAAAAAAACAGAGTATGCTGAAGTAACAAGAAAAGTTATTTTTTGTCTGATTTATTTTGTTTTTGTGTTATGTAGCTCAAAAGTTCCTTCTCAAAAGTCTGTCATCTCTGTGCTGTGACGTTTGCAACTTGGAACCCCAGGCTGGGGGGCATATATAAATTTTTTTGAGACTGACAAATTCCTTAAACCCTTTTGCATTGATCGGTTGATCGTTTCTGATTCCTCCGTAGGAAACATGTCTTGATGGTGGATCAGGAATTAGAAAAGTTTCTCCCGATGAATGTGTATGACTCTTGACTGAATCTTTTACATCTGTAATTATTAGCTGTTAAGTGATAAGAACTCTCGTATTTTTTATGCAACGAACCTATACATAATAGCTAAAAATGGATTTGAAACATAAAAGATATTTTCTAATTCAATTCAACCTTACTCATTAAAATACATGTTCCGAGTGTACAACGACGTTAATGCAAAACAAGCAAACTTTACCTGAAACTAGTGTAGACCTCAAACTCACTTTTAAACAGAAAGTAGCAAAAAAAGCCATAATAAAAATAATACTGTAGTAGCCTTTTATTTGTTGTAGTGAAAGTATCGCAGTAGATACATATGTCTTTATCCACGAGTGCAAGAATAAACATTGTGAACCTCAAAAAAATGGAAAATTCTTTAACTTAATATATTTTCTTAATTAAACATTGATTGCATGCTCAGACGCATTCATCTTACAAACAATTGATGCATCATTTCATATGGCTAAGCATTTGTCATTAAAGTAAAAAAGCTGCTTTTTCAGGAAATCAAAAATTGGATCTACACTACAGGCTTCTGCCAATCTTGAAATATGTCGTGTCCAGTCTCGCCTCCGACATCTTTTTCGTAATCCATGGCGTGAACAATGGAATGTTGACATACACACCTTCACAATTCATAGGACATTTATTATTAAATAACTGCTTAAACTTGGATGAAATGTGCATGCGGAATTTGCCATTGAATACCTGGAACTCCTTCGTCACCGCAGCCAATTCCCCACGCCACAATTCCATACTGGACGTAGGCATCAGTCCCAGGAAGTTTACAGACAAGTGGAGAACCACCGTCACCCTGAATAAATGAAAAAGGCACAATTTAAGATCAATCCCAAATTTAATCATAAATAAAAAAATCGCATGAAACCAAGTTGGCTGAATCCATACCCTGCATGTGTCACGACCCCTTTCACCGCCCGCGCATACGAATGAATCATGGAGTCTAAAATACGGTCCCAGCCTCGTTCGCCTCAGCGCCCACTCGCATTTACTCCTGTCGACGACTGGCAAGTCCAGCTTTTTCAAAATTACTTGATACTTTCCATCCTTCCCTGTGAAGAAAACAGCAATATTTTATGCTTTGTTATACTTGAACATGTCAAATTAATGCCAAATGAAAAGTGAGTGAAAAAGATTTGTACCAAAAGAATCCCGACCCCACCCTGAGGCGAAGCAACGAATACCTTCGAAACTCACCCCGACCCCAGGGGGTAAGCACACTGTGTCCATGTGTGGAGCGAATCTCACTTCCTCACTTAGTATCAAGAGGGCAACGTCATTGTACAAAGCGCCAGCGTAAAAGTCCTCGTGAGCTATAATCTACGATGAATATCACATTACCCCATGGCCTAAAATGACCAAAAATAATGTCAAAAACTAAATGAAAGTTACTTCAGCGACTCCGAAATCTCGATGTGGATAGATTTCATTGGTGGTTTGCGTATCCCACTCTCCAAGTCTGACCGTTAGCTCAATTGGCTTCTTTTTATACACACAATGCGCCGCTGTGAGAATCACGCGAGGGTGGATCAGGGAGCCGCCGCAGACGAAAACGTTCATAGGGGGCAAGCCCCCTTCTCGACGCTCGGGTGAGACGATTGCTGCAAACATTTGGAATTCATTTTTACAAAGCTATTTAGCGCTGCAAATCAGTTCATTTATACTAACGTTAAGGAAGTTTTATGCAATGCACATACACACCTGCCATCCACGGAAACTCTCTGGAAAAATTAGCAGAAAAGATCACATTAGTAGGATTAAAACAGCATAATTTTACATTAAATAGTCTTACCCAAACTGAGATTCTTGGTTATCCGCTCCCCTCGCGTAGAATCCAACGCCCTCCAAATTTCTCTTGCCACAAATGGTATGTCTATAATCTGGATTTTGCAAGTTGTTCGTCGTCGAGTTATCGCGAACGTTCTGAATTCAAATGAACCGTTGGATTAGTCAACAAATCAGATTCTGAAAGTATGACCGTTTTTTGGTAGACTATTTTTGTTACATCGCAGCAAATTTCTGTGTAATGGCCACACTGCGAAGTTGGGCCGAAACGGATGTCAAGTTCCATCTCGGGAATGGCATTAGGGTCGTCACCGATTGGACCGCGACCTGGATCAGGTCCCGGAACCGGATTGGGCCTTCCATCCGGCCCTGTCACTGCGCACTCGTAATATTTCCTACATACACAGGAGCTATCTGGTGAAGGAATTAGAGGTCTGAGTTGGTACCTCGTTGCCAATTGAAGGTGGTGCTGGTTGAGAGGATGAGGTTGGGAATCCGTTATTTGGAGTTTCTGCACTTTCCGGAGATTTTCCTCCGAGGAGTTGTTCCAGCTCCTTGAGCACATCTTCATCATCCTCCAATCTTCCCTTGCGAGCGCTAGAGATGAGATGGAATGAAGCGGCGCAGAGCAAAAGAAGTAACAGGGTCCTCTGAAAATTTCATTTACTTTTTTCAAAACTTATAGAAAATTATTTTAAAATCTTGTAAAGATGCAACAATTGATATTAAATATTTTAAAGCACATTTGAAAAGTTAGACTCTGGGAAAATTAAAGAATTAAAAAAAATAAACATGGGAGAAGATTAATATAGTGAAAATTTGAAAGGCCAACCGACTTTTTTTAACTGGACGAGAGTATGTAAATGTTGCATTACGCAAACTTCTCCCAATGATGGGGCATTAATTTTGGAAATATTTGAATAATATTTGATGATATTTGGAAATCATCTACTGAAATAATTAAAGAGTAAATTTACCATGTTAAGTCTAAATGCTTCCAAACTCTACAAAAACTGTCACGCAGAATCTATTCAAATTCAAACCGTTCCATGCAGAAATAACCGTCAGTAAAATAATTTTGTCGGCCTTTTCTAGGCAACTGTCAAAGTCAGACTGGGACCCGCACGCGTAAAATTCAAGGTTGGTTCAATACCGTCAGACTTTCGTTTAATGCATAAAACATTATAATGATAAAGAACCAAGAAAAATATATTTCCTCTTTGCCTAAGGTGTGCATATCTCCAATGTAAAAGACAAATGTTTAAAATCATTTTTTTTACTTGGGGATCCAAGTGCGTAAATATGCTGTCATTCATTACGAACGAATGAGACTTTTGCCGCATTTACATATTCTCGGAATTAGGAAGGTCCAGCTTCATTAAAAGTAGAGCAAAACGGCTTCCTCATACAAAAACTAAATTCTCTTCTTCAGGGGCATAAAATATTAAGCACCTGAAAATTCATTTTTAGATGGGGAATACCTGCTGCGGAACACCGAAGAAGGAGAAGCGACTTGCCTGTTGCTCACTGCAGGCAACAGGTTCACGTTGAAGTTGAAGCTCCTATAAAAATGACATGGGTGTGCTATTCCAACTTTCCAACTCTCAAGCCCAAAGCATTTTTTTCTCTCTCGTAGCATATACATGACTGGGTATTTCCCTGAGAAACATTGAACCATAAATTGTACTGACGAATGAAACTGGATTTTATGTAATTTCCGATTCCTATGGGAAATGACAACGTTTCGACGTTACGCCTTTTGCAACGTTTCCCCCTTATTTGCATTTTTTATGATTGACTTCTGCAATGAAATAGTTCGCTTTCAATTTAAGATATTCATGCAGTAATTTTTCTTCGTCAGTTCATGGATTTTCTTTTCTTACCAGTTGAAGGTAAAAATGCTCATGAGCTTTGACTTGTTGTTTGTGATAGTGTTGGTATTACGAAACAAAGAATATTAAAAGTGCACAGTACTCTTCTAAACCATATAGAAACAAAACAGAATTACAACAGATTAGTAGTTAGTACATAATCACATCATTTTGACAAGAAATGATTTACATGGGCTTTAAAAATGGAAAATGAGGGTCATTGAATTATAATGCAAAACGAATGCAAAAATGAAATAAAATATGTAGCGTCACCAAAAGTTTGGTGAAATAATCTATCAATCAATTATTAAATCATTCAAAAAATCTTCCAATTACTTACATATTTGATAAACAAAATCTTAATTTATGTACATTTTGTACATTTTTAGATCACTTCAGTCAATTTTTGTTTTCTCTTAAATTGATAAAATTATTCCTATTCATTAATGGATACTCATTTGATTGTCAATTGTGATGGCAGCAACAAATACCTACATAACTACCTATGCAATATATTTTTTCTCACAATGTCAATTCGAATGCAATGCAACTTCAACCTCCATCCAAGTAGTTATAATAACGACGCTTGACATATAATGCATGTATCCAGGGAGACAAGTGTCCCAATGTCGGGACACAATTGAAAACCTTTTTCCTGGCATTTCGATTTCATAAAGAGAGTCATACATACAGTCAAGGGCTGGATTTTATGCAGATGAATGTGGGGAGCAGTAAGGATAAGTAGCGTGGACATTAGTGCAGCCAAGTTCATAGATGTATGAATTGAGCTTGATTGCCTATGGAGAGAATTTCTAGCATCAGCAATTATTCAGGGTATTCAACAATAATTTTATGAAAGCTTTGATTAGTCCACAGAAATAACAGCAATTGTTTAATTAATTAATCATTTAATTACAAGCAGGGAAAATGAATAAATACCTATACAATGTACCCGATATCCTTTCTCTCATATGATTGGATTTTCAATAACTATAGATATAACCTTTTCATATATTATGTTTTATAGTACTGATAAATATGCGACAAACTCAACAAAAACTTCAAACAACAAAAACGAAAAAGATGTCATGTGAAATAGTGAGATGGCAGTTTTGATGAGATGTTAAGCTTAAACTTGAGCATTCTTTGGAACGGCAAAATCTAAACAATGACAATCTAATACAACAACGAATGCATTATGCATAATGATTTTGCAGCACAGGATTTTTATTTTCATGATATTTGACTGCTACTATTTAGGTAAACAGAGACACTTATTCGTTATAATACAAAGTTTTTATTAGCTAAGTTTAGCTTAATCATCAAGTAAAATCTGAACCTGTTTTTAAAAACTACGAATCTACTGTAAACACATTAACCATTTCTGAAATCAAAATAGGTGTAATAATATTCTAAAAGAAAAATAACAATGAACATTTTCACTCTTTGTGGCAATATACATATATTTGACTATGTATGGCAATTTCAAACCTGTTAAATGTAAAATACATAAGTGCATAAAATACATAACTTATGAGGCAATGGAGAAACTTATTGAAACTTTGCACAAACCTATCGGAATATTTCTACCAATTTTCTTCTCAAGGAACTCGTGTATTACACTATCCATCAGAGATAATTAACAATATAATATTAGACTGAACTACTGATACTCAAAACTCTAAAAGTGAATACGATCTGAATTTAAAAATTTAACAGTGCGTTTAACGTCAACTTTAGGCATCTGACATAAAAAAGTTTTTGAATTAAATCTGGATGTACGTCATCGTCTAATAGAAATACTATGAACCTACTGCCAGAACGACAGCCTGACTCGGGCTACCAACTACTTGAAATCATGTAAGCTATGATACAAGCTTGAAAAATCCACTTTTCTCTTAAAGTCTAGTATGTGTCAGTTGACATGTGAGGGCAGCTTGCTTCTCGTTCGGAAGTTGGCGTCGCAGGGGTCGCACATGAACCCAAACATGCTCTTCAATGGTCTCTTAACACACGCTACAAAAATCAAAGTAAAATTATGATTATTATAGCAAAATTTCCATCTCACATCGTCCCAACTAATAGTTATCTGTGGAGATAAATATGCTGTACCTCTATGCACCCATTTCTCACACTTTCGGCACTCCAACAACTCCGTCTTGTCAAACTTTACATGGACTTTTGCGCAGCTGGGGCAGAAGTGACCCTTCTTGAACAATTTGTAGCACGCGACACAAAAAGAGTGCAGATAAAACTTGGCACCCTTCTCTCCCTTCCGGAACTGGAATAAAAATTGCATTGAACGTATGATTGCATTCGCCCTCAACTTCAAATTTTACACACATTTGAATATTATTGCATAATTACTTCGTGGTGCCATTCAGCCATTCTGTCCTCGGGAGAGGGCTGCGTGACGCCGCACGAGTAGCAAAGAGAACACACGCTGCAATGCCAGCGGCCAGTGGGTACCTTCCGTAGCCCGACGCAGTAGATATGATATCTGCATAAACAACCGCATATTATCACAAACTGCCAATACGCTGGTACTTTTAACAATAACATATTAGGCACAATAGCATAAATGAAGGCGCTGGTATGTCATTATGAACTATTGCTAACCCAAACATGT
>JAHZMY010001793.1:0-20028 GCA_027743915.1 Seira sanloemensis | reverse complement strand
GTCCGCTGGAAGGTGATTTTGAAGGTTCAGAATCGACTCCACATTGTCCATAATGAATCCTATGCGCTTTGACAGTTCAAACGGGCGATCTCCACGCCGACTTGTCGCGCCCCGAGTCGACCGTCGTGCATTCGCACCATCAATATTAAGTCTTGGAAAATAGCCTACGTTGATCCGTTGTTCCCAGTCGGAATTAATTGGAGGCGATGGGCATTCAATTTGAGTCGGGTTGAGGACAGTGCAAGTCTATCGAAAAAAATGCAATTCCATATTTTTTTTAGAAAACCTTCCGGCGTCAAATCCAATTTTACCAAGCAAAGATATATTATATATATTGACTTACGGTTCGGTTAGCAATCGTTTGCGAGTGGGCATGTAGCGGAATAGGAAGCCATCCTCCAGCACCCTGACGGCGTTGTCGACGGTGACCTGGAGCCTCCCAATAGATTCATTGAGACTCGCTGCGGATGTTGTACACGTAATGCGGGAGCTGGACGAATGCGTCGCGTTCACATGGCAAGGATAGTCTTTGAGTTGGACCCGGATGCTAGATCCGATATTTAAGTGTGATCCCATGATTGTGAGTTGGGTGCCGCCACTTTTGGGTCCCTTGTTGGGCGTTACCCCTGTCACTCTTATACTCTGTGAGGAGCAACATCAATTCAATATTATGGAATGGAACATTTCAGTATATTTTACGAATATGAAAATTTACGCAGGTTCTTATACTTACCTTATAGCTGTAATGAACAGAAGAATTTGTGAAGCCAACTGCGTTTCCAACTCGAATAGGACTGTCGAGTTCTCTATCTACTGGTATTTACGCAGGTTCTTATACTTACCTTATAGCTGTAATGAACAGAAGAATTTGTGAAGCCAACTGCGTTTCCAACTCGAATAGGACTGTCAAGTTCTCTATCTACTGGTCCAGTTCGGCACACAATTTTCACCGAAACCTGATAAAACAGAATGAGAAATGAAGCAGTGCTCTAAATTTGTCAACGACTATACTTTACAGAATGCGAAATTAACTGTATACCTGGTAATCTACTAGTTCACAAGGCACAAATCCAATATGAATTTTTCCTCGAACGTCCTCTTCCTTTAGGCCGAGATCAGACCCTTCGATTGTCAGCAACGTTCCTCCTTCGATTGGACCGCTGAGTGGCTTTATCTGAAATTAATTTAATTTAATATGTACGAAACCAATATATATGTATTTACTTCAAAAAAATTGAGCAGATCTTTCTATCAGTAATTCCAATGCAACTTTTTTGCAAGAAAAAACCTAGATTCATATCATCCAAAGACAAAAAATCGAAATGATTTAAAAGTTCAGTACAAATTCTTTGAATCTGCGTTTGCAAGCATTTTGATTTTCTTCACTCTATCCGAAAAAAGCTACAGTTACAAAATTCTTACTAAAAAGCCAAATAGCGCATTGCAACGTTGAAAGCCCGAAAAACTCGTTAATGATCAAACTAAATCTTGTGTGAAAGAAACCATGGAAAACCTATTGGACAAGTGATTTTTAAAGCTTTCTCAAGCATATAATGAGATAATCTCCAGAGCCTCATCCGAATATTACCAAAAAAAAAACTTTGACTTCGATTTGCCAAGTTTCCTCTAATTTTCTCCTCCTTTGAGAATCCCATTTGAACACCACTCAACTAACCTGTTCCAAGAAGTTCCTTTATTTATTTTTTCAATTAATCTCATTCTGCCCCAATTAGTCTTAATAAAAAGTTGATTGACTTCACGCAGAGTTGCGAGTATAGTTGCTTTTCTCAAATAATAAATGATTCAACAGCGTTTATTTCATGGATAATCAAACATTAAATACGACAATGATATTTAATCACATTTATTTACTTAAGATTAGTTTTTCACTCATCGCATTTTTAAAAATGAACATTTTGGAAAATACACAAACTTTGTCTTATTCTCGCGTTGAAAATTTCCGTCATCTCTGATGAAAGACAAGATATGAGAAAGTCATGAGATGAGTTTACATTTTTCCCTCCTGTCGTAGTTACATACACACATTTGGAAACCGAAACAGCGACAGTAAGACCATGACAACCTAAATATGCCGTCAGAAGAAGTAGACATGCGCAATTAGGGAAAATGTATAAGATGACGGAAAGAAGCAAACTTTGTTTAGCTTAGGCAGGACACATCATCTCCTCCGCTCTCAAAGTCCAGCACAGAAACAATATCGTGAGAGATCGTGATTGACTCCGTAATCTATCCATTTCGTATGCTTGAAGGAAACTCTTTGTCTTCCTTTCATGATGCGCCTCCTTTATCAGAGCTAATCAAACGTGTATAATCACAATCAAAAAATGTTTTGCACGTTTCGTCTCCTGCCTTTCAATAAGTATTCTCAAACCAAAGTTATAAATACTTGTTTATCTATTAGTACAAAGGAGTGGATAATTCGAATGTTTGATGTAGATTTTTATTTTAAAAAAACTTGTTAAGGCATGAGTGACGGACACCAGAAGAAGAGAGAAGGAAAACCTTCGCGTCTCGTCATCAGCGTCACCATGACTCTGCGTATTCCATGCGTACGTATTGCGTGCAATGCCTTGCCTTTTTGTACCAATTAAATGCTCGGTCATTGATTTCTTGATAGGCATGCCTTTTTTTACCCATCCAACCAAAAAGAGATGATTGGCATTATGCTAATGATTTTGATGAAAAAATTAAACTTTGAATTTTCTCCCCAGCGGCTCTTCAGTCGAAGACTGATTAGTTTTTCATGTATTCAAAAACACTCTTAGGATGTAACCATGAACATACATATATCCAAATTTCAAATTTCCTCAACAAGAATTTGTTTTTTTGGCGAGAAAGACATCTTTTTTCATTTAAAACTTACCACATCAATGCGAGGCTTTGTTTAAATGCTCGGTCATTGATTTCTTGATAGGCATGCCTTTTTTTACCCATCCAACCAAAAAGAGATGATTGGCATTATGCTAATGATTTTGATGAAAAAAATGAAACTTTGAATTTTCTCCCCAGCGGCACTTCAGTCGAAGACTGATTAGTTTTTCATGTATTCAAAAACACTCTTAGAATGTAACCATGAACATACATATATCCAAATTTCAAATTTCCTCAACAAGAATTTGTTTTTTTGGCGAGAAAGACATCTTTTTTATTTAAAACTTACCACATCAATGCGAGGCTTTGGACACTTGGAAACTGGAGACTTGAGACAGGACTCTCGAAAAGTGCACTGCTCCCCGCACCAAGTGCACTTGTATTTGGCATTGCTCGGGGTGACACACAAGGAGCAGTCTGGGTGTCCACGGTGAGATCCAAGGATTTCGCATTTGTACAGAGTGAAGTTCATCGTGTCGAGGTGATGATTCTCCTTCCAAATCACGGTCACACTCCCCTCATACTCTCCAACTTGACTTTTGTATGATAACTGTAGAACAAAAAATAAGCATCATCGGTCAGTCAACATCAGATCAGAGACACCAAAAGCTCTCAAAAAGCCCCATAATGAAAAAAAATTAATGCAGCTAAGGCCGTTGAATTGAAACACCTCCGACCCCTACAAACTGTGAGGATAATCCCCGAAAACACTTTTCCAGCTCAACGCAAAATCTGCTTGATCCTACACAGTGAAAAAATGCTGGTTTAATGAGGCCACGCCGCAGATAATGGCCTTACACATTCAATGAGTTTAATGCATGTGTGTGTTGGTCGCTCAAGGATGATGATAGATTCTGAATATTTCAATAAAGACAAAAAAACCGTATAGAAGGAAAACTGAAGTTTGTAAGTCATGCAGGGGTAATGGGAAGGATGTTGTAGTCGTGGCACATCTTTCCACAATTTTCAACCGAGTGTGTGTCATGTCGACATATTCTTTCATCAAGTGCTTTACCACCACCACAGGACTTGACCGTCCAGCAAGTAGCAGCAAGGCTGGAAAAGGTTGTAAAATTCCTTCTTTTCCCATTTTATGGGCACTTAATGTCAGTAAAAGAGGAAGTGAAAACTGTGGTTGTAAAGTTGAACCTTAAAATGGTTTTTTGGCTGTAGTAGTAAACTCCCTACTTTTACTGTGGTTTTCAACCAAATGCATGCACATAAAAAAGCTTCGCGATGATTCCGTGAAGCTACATTAGTAGAGCCGTAACAAGGCGCAAGAATGTATGAAAAATGAAGACGAAAATTATTTTTCTGGGGAGCTTTGTCAGCGCTCTTGTCTTACTCTCTCCCTCTTTGCTCTCTGCACGTAACGACTCATGTAACGTGCTGACAGTGTCGAACGAAGGTTACTTAAAACAATTTGAGAAAAAAAACTTTCTCTTTCCCCCTACAGCCTCAGCAGCGACTTTCTCTGGCCAATGCAGATTCCTCTTGAGATTTTAATTTAAAGGGAAAAAGTAAAAGTAAAGGCTTGTTTTTCAAAACTTTTATTACAGGTGCAAGACTCTAGACACATATTTCCTTTGGAGAATGTCGTCTCAGGATAAAGGCCCATTTTCAAGAGAGAGAAGGAAAGAAAGAAATGTATTAGAAGCTTACCGTTGTCTCATCGCACATGACAAAACGACTTCCTTCCACTCTCGCTGGAACTCGCACGTTACCATTCTCAATATGGATAATACAATGAACATCGGAGTGAGTGGCCTAAAAATAAAACAGTACGGTATAAACAAGTTATGATAAAGAAGCCAAAACATTTCAAAGAAATCACGTTTCCTCGACTTCTCTTAAGACGTTCTCATGAACATACATATTTCCACAAGTATGTGTATACTGAGGTACATACTTATATACATAGATATTTACAAAAAGTGCTAGCAGAGATCCTCCACTTGTATAATAAAAATTCGGAGAACATCCATGTGCTTTTATGAAATAAGTTAAAGTAGGTCACCAACCTGCCGAGGGAGATTTTCCACTTCAAGTCGGATTCTTTTAGGAACATTGTTTGCAAACAGAAGTGGCTCCGCTGGGGTGCGAAACCTAGGACAGAAGCCGGACCCGTGGGTTGCCATTTGAGCAGGATTCTGGAAAAGGGAAAGGAACGAAAAGTTGATAATTAAGTCAGTTAAAAAAACTTAAGTTTCACTTTCATTTCCGCTGTAGGCACTGAAATGACGAACGAGCCATTGCATGGTGCGCATTTAAATCACACGCGCGTGAGCTTGACCAGTTACTTACAGAAGCCCCATTCGTCCATTTCAATGCAATTCCACCCACCATTTGAATTTTTTTGATGTGTTAATCAACTCCAGAGACAAGACCATCAGCTTTGTTGCCTACTGGTATTAAGTCAACTTTTAAAAGACTGGAAATGCTATTTTTAACTCATACCACAAATAGTAGTTGAAACCTATGGACTCTATTCTTTAAAGAAAATTCTTGATGTACACAGCTTTCGGGAATAGAAAATCTCTGGTCGCCTGCTTTCTTTGTAATTGCTTTCACTTCCATAAAGAAACGTACCTAACGACATTCCAAAATATACATACACATATGTAGGTAAGCAGGTATATATTGAGCTCCTTGACAAACCTATTCTCTCCCTTTCTTCATAATGTTTTATGAAAATCGCGGAATTCAATGCACCCAAAATCACTTCACCTACTCATCAACATGAGCAAGTTCCAAAATAAAATAAAAATTTAGCCTTTTTCTGGATTTTAGATCTTCATGGACTTATTGGAGATTTCGCCTTTATCAACCCACACGAACTGAGTGATTTTGAAATCGAAACACTTTACCTGAAGCCTTCACAATACTTATAATAATAAAAACTCACCAACATTTCTACAAAATCATAACTCTTGAATTAAGAACTCATTCATCTATTTTAAAAGTTTACTGTGTCAATAAATCCTATATCTGCTTGCAGTATGAAAACAGTAAGAGGCAAAAGTAAGAGTATTTGTCTAAGCATGCTATTTTTGAACAAATACTTCTCTCATTGAAAATTCTGTGTGCTCTATATACTGCCACCCACATCAAATGCACTTCCCTACTCATCCTTTCCATTCAGAAAAAGGATACGTAACATATTCGCCATGCAATATATGGTGTGTAGGAGGAAAAAAAGGGAAACTTGGTCACTTCAAAGTTTTGCGTGGGTGGAGAAAGCACACACACACTCACACAAGCTAAAGGGAAGTGCCCAGGGCCAAGTATCCGCTTTTAACTTTAATATAAAGAGATACATTTTGTAATTACTTATGATATATGTGCTACAAGTCAAAATACGTAGGCACAATCCCTTCATGTTCCCATAACGATACTTTTTGTTCTGTACTGCAAAAAAATAACATTTTGTAAGCAACCTCCGGAATTAATTATGTTTTAAGCTGAATTCCCTGCGTCCATCATCGTACATCCCCAAGCTTACAGGGCACAGGTACTTAATCAAGCATTCTAAATCAGATTCCAGGTTACAAATTGCAGAGTCACGAAGTTAATACTGTCATCAAGCTTTCACCCATCAGAAGACATGCTTTCACTCACAACCGGAAAGGCGAGTCAGCCAGAAGAGAGGAAAAGTTGCATGAGAAGTCAATCAAGAAGGAATGCTGATGGTACATTCGAACAGACTGCGAAATGAGAAAAGCGCACAAGGAACGGAAATCATGTAAAGTATTTTAGATGTATGCACAAGTCAAATAGTAGTTCCTCTCAAGCACACACTCATGGTCGGACGACTGGCACAGTTAAAATAAACAATTTCTTTCCCTTANAAGCGCACAAGGAACGGAAATCATGTAAAGTATTTTAGATGTATGCACAAGTCAAATAGTAGTTCCTCTCAAGCACACACTCATGGTCGGACGACTGGCACAGTTAAAATAAACAATTTCTTTCCCTTAAAACACGACCAGAAAGGAGAACGACCCATGAAAAATTGCATTTAATGGTTCACGATCAGTAATTGCACGATGTCCCTTAGCCACGCAGGGGAATGGCTGACATTTATATCAGATTCATGACAGTAAAAATGCTAATTTGTAACAGTAGGCGTTTCTTCAAAAGTTAGAGTGGGCAAGCGCAGCCCGTTATTTTTAGCAGCACAGATTAAAAATTCCCTTTCCTATTATAATTACATTTTTGAGCACATATTTCTTTCGCAACTCTAAATACCTACATACCATATGTTTAGCAGCACAGATTAAAAATTCCCTTTCCTATTATAATTACATTTTTGAGCACATATTTCTTTCGCAACTCTAAATACCTACATACCAACATACATATATAATGTATACGATTCCGCATGTGAATGAAAGGAAAGCTAGACTTTTTTTCGTTCAACTTCGTTTGTCCTTCCACTCTTGGACAAGATGCAACGAAGCAAATCCAGCGCGAAGCAAAACTCACCACTCTGGTTCAGTGCATTATTGACAAGATAAAGTCCTCTGACCAAATCACCCACAAATATCTCCGAGGACAAGTCAGGGGTCAAAGATTACAACTATACAATAAGCCTAGGGCTTTTAATACATTCACTTTCTGTCCCCAGTCCTCACGTCCTTTTCTAACTTCTCGGTAGAAGTAAGCATAACCACAACCTTCCAACTTTCACTCGGGGTGTGTGTGTATCTATGTACGTCAAGTGGCTTGTAAGATCATTATATTTCCACCAAAAAATAAGCCTATCGTTGTTGGGGACTTGTAAGCTCAGATCACACTGACACCGCGATAAAGTACCTAGTAACACACCAGCCTCCCAAGTATTACGTAACAGTCTCACATCACATCGCAAGTCTCATCCACCCATTTAATTCAACGGTGGAAGTGGGGTTGATTACATATCAAAAAGGAGAGAAAGAGAGGTGAAAGTAAGTCCATAAATTGCCGCACTCACCTGATGCATCATATGAAGGAGACCCACCTTTTCCCCACTGATGACGGAAGAAGAGTTGCAGACTGAAGTGTCGTGAACACATCGATTCTCGAAGACGCACCAACTACATCCCCACGCAGACTTGACACAGGAGCGGCAACGTGTGTGGTGCGAGCAGTTGTAGTAGTAAAATGAGCGGCTCACAAAGTCCTTATTTGTCTCCGAGGAGCGCACGGCCAAGTCCACTTGGACATGATCCTGACCCTCAGGTATCACAGGACGGTAAGTGACAGACGGCGTTTTGCACTCGAGCCCGTGTGGCTTCATCTCAGCGTCGATGGGTGGTGCGGAGCCAAACACGCACTTGTACTTGGCTCCAGTTGGAAGATTTGGGCGAATCACAAGCGTTACCTGGAGAGAGAAAAAAGAGAAAAGTCAATTAATGGAGGAGATTCCGTGCAGGAGATGATAATGTGATAACTTTCTCCTCCGTAGCAATTTTTCACGTGCTTTCAGCAACAACAGATAAGCTAATCAAAAGTAAATGTTTTCTAGAGAAAAAAATGCTTTCTCCGTATACACAATAGGAATAGCTCACACTTCCTCTGGGTGCGTGAACGTATGTATACAGCCGTTTCCTTTCTTGGAGCAAAATATTCATAATTGAAAATGACGAAATCCAGATTTTTTTTGTTCGGGGTGCTCAACTTTGAACCCCTTTAGCTCTTTAAGACTTTTTACACACTCAAAAGAAAAAGAGTAAGTGCTAACCGCACGCTATATGATATGATATGATATGTTATGTTATCCTAAAGCACTTTCCTAATCAGTTTTATAAAAGCAAGTCTTCCCACATAAAACCCAAGAACTTCCATGTGTTTGCATTTTGAATACTAATTTTTTTACGAAATATATCGCTTAGATAATAGAACTTGTTCGACTCTCCTTCTGGAAACATGGAAAAGCGCTCCTGCTCCACATTTCACAACGGTGTGCTCTTCTCCTCATGAAATTGCATTTAGTATAGGAGACGACGATATATAAATTAATTCATCTTTTTAAGTTCTACAATACGCCAGAGAGATTCTCGGAGAAAGCTTGGGAAAGTAATCGTAATGAAAATTCACATTTTCTACTTTTTTCATCAAGTCACGATAGCGTAACTATTTAAAAGAAAATAAAGCGGAAATCTGCAACTTTTACCCGAGATTTTTTCCCCTCAACTTTCCCTGTCTTCTCACAGTCTTCTCAGATAATCTGAAGTCGAGCGAGTTTCATTCCTTCTCTCTCGCTCCTCTCACTTTCTCTCTCTCTCTTTTCGAAAAGTCAACAAAAATGAAAGACGAGCTTCTTTAAGCATGTAACGTCAAGAAACATCTTGTGTTTGCTGTCTTCTTGAACCAAAATACCGTGAAACCAAAAACTATGGTTTCCTCATAATAAAGTAGCTGAGCACAATACTTTCCCTTCCAGATAACAAGGAGTAAGCTGTAACCCAGTGTTGCGCAATGTTTACTTTTCTCAGACTTCAGGCGAAACATAAAGATTCCCTTTCTGCTGCCCAGTATAAAATTAGTTCTTGCGAAAATGGGAGAGTTACATGGACACTATCACAGTCATAATCCACGCGAAGAAAAAAAAGTTTCACAAAGTTTCTACATTAGTGCAAATTCTCAAAAAAAACATAAGGCAACTTTTAAAAAGAGATATTAAGACCTACGACAACTTATATGACCCGTATTAAATTCAGCCCACGTTTCGTACGCACTAAAAACCACATATTTACTTAAATATGTACAAAATGATCTATAATTCAATATATCACAATCGACTGATATGCCTTTAACCAAAAGTCACACGACGCAAACATTTGAAATTTATTACAACGAATGTATCTACGCCCTCTTTAATGGGTAATTGCTCACTCATTATGCAGAAAATTTTAATCTTACAAAAGTGTTTTACACCTCTATTATATAGCAGCTCTGAAAACCATGTTCACCGTATTTATTTACACCTCTATTATATATGTAGTAGCTCTAAAAACCATGTTCGCCGTATTTATCTTTAAGAACACCGTCATGCCCACTGGAATTTTACGAATTTTGTCCCATTTCAGAGCGCACATACTGCAACTTAATAATAATCTAAATGAAGCATCCAATCCGTCAAACCGTTGAGAGAATGCATGTATCTGAGGAAGCTCTTAAAGTCTTGCATAATACAGCAGAAGGTTCCCTACTAATCAATCACCATATCATTAATTTCATTCGCTCGCCTACATTCCTTACGCCGAGGAGATTCCCCATCCGCCATATTTAGTGTCCCTCTATACACTGAATATATATGTATGTACATTTTTGTTCACGAGAGAAGCACAAAAGAGCCGTGACGAGAGCACTTAACTCTAGCCCCATAATACTCAATGTTTTAGCACCAGAGAAAGTTTTTTTTGAAAACATCATCATCCGCATCCACAGCCTCCATTGCTGATGAAACGAAGCCGCCCCGGCTCTGCCCGCAAGCATGCATAAACACCATATCTGTCTATTTGCTTGGAACAAAATAGTGTCATGCATTTTCTCCACTTCATATCAACAAAATGGGGCCATTTACTCGAGCAAAAAGGATTTTTACATTTTTTTTTCTTCATGAATTTCTCCTTGCATCAACCTCCAAAAAAAACTCCAGACAATATAACCATAACAGTGAAGGTAAGGTTAGGAAATCACGTGCAGCACTGGTACACACAACAATTATTATCACCCGGAAAAAAAGCGTTTTCACTTGCTGCTACCATTTCGCCTCATCCTATGTAGTACTTACTCCACAGCATCTACTGATAAGACGGTTCGTGAACAAAAAAATCACTAGTCGAAATTACAGTTTACTGCTGAATGAGCGAAACTGAAAAAAAACACAGGGAAAACAGGGCAAGTCGTGGTGAGGATGAGGCGGAAAAAAGTCTATAAGGTAAGAAAGGAGGGCAATACTCGGCAATGATTCCACAGCTTTTCTTGCAGCTCGTTTCCAATCCACTATCATCATTTTCGCAAGGAAAATAGGAGTTCTTATCTAATGATTCATAAACTGATATCAGGCATAAAGGGTATAACAAGGAGAAAGGATGATTGTAGCTACACACGATCTACGGGGGAAATGACGCTGTTTATGCCTAACGATACAGTTATGTTTACTCTCTTCTTCTTCTTCTTCCAGACACATTGCAATCTTGATGAATATCTGGAGAAAAAGAAGTTTGAAAGAGCAAATTCTGTTTTGAGAAGGAAATTTCACCAGCTCTGAAAAGACAGTTTTGAATTGGAGATGCACACGCAAACGATGTACACACATATTTTTTTTTGAATAAGCGGAGCGAAAAAGCAGGAACAAGATTGCAATACAGATTTCACATTGAATTGCTTCCCACTACAGTTTCATTTTCAAAAGAAACACTCCAGGGGTATGTGCTACGTGCTGAGGAAGATCGTAAACTTGTGTGTACTACATCGAGAGATGAAAGCAAAATAAAGCTTCATATGAATATATATACTCAAAGAGAAATTTCAATCCTTATTATTCAAATTCAGTGAAATGAAAATCCTCACCGGCAGCAGCGATATACCTTTCGCCTTTAACTAGTCAAGTTAATTGCACCCGTTAAGCTAGGCATATGAACTTGTGAACGCTGGAAACCGAAAAACCCATTGAAACAGAAAGGAGAGTAAGTGACGAGGCCAAAAGGAGAGAGGGAAAAAGCAAGAGTCTACCAATTTCAAGTCAATGTGTCTTTCAGCACACTACCTAAGTTCGTAGCCATCTAGCTTTCCCTGCAAACGGTGAGCGTCAGGATCATCTTCACATGATAGACCTCAGAAAAAATTTACCACCGGAAATCACAGAGGTTCTGGGAAAACCCTAAGATGAACGTTATATTCCACCAGGGAGTTTTATACGCTTTGTCTGTGAAGATCACGTAAAAGGATTAAGAGGAAAAAAGGAAGAGAGAGAGAGATGGGGAAAGGTTGGTAAACGTGAATCGTTAAATTAGCAACATAAAAAACCATTACGTGCAAACTAGATTGGAAAAGAGCTCTTTTATGCTATTAACAGTAAATAGAGTTGTTTCCTTCGCCTTATCCTTTTTTCTCTCCTTAAATTACGCTTTTTATACATTATTCATCCCCTATACCATTAGAGAAACACACGTTCTCCCTGAAAAAAAAATTGTATACAAGGCAGAGAAACCGTTTTCCCTCTAATTTCTTTATTTCACAACACAAGAAAGTCAAATGCCAGGTAGAGCCACAGGTTAAGCAGAGAGCTGAAAACAAGGGGCAGATTGTGCGAGTGTCTACATTACTTCCTGTGTGCCGTCTCCAAAGTACCGTCCAGATAAGAAAATTTTCTTCGTAACACAGTTAAACAGAGATGCTCTGTGTGTTACTGTACTATGAGTGAAAGGGGAAAGTGGAGAGTGAGAGAGATCACACAAAATTTACAGCTTCATCATGTCTACCATAATTTCTTATTCTCTTTGAGATGTTCATCATCACCACGGCTCTTTCCGCGGACGAAAATGGCTTTATTTTTTATTTTAAAAAACGAATATCACATGCAAGAAAAGTAGCGCAGGGTTAAGGAAAAAACTTGAGAGAGAGAGAGAGAGAATTCGCAAAGTTAGTGTGTAGCCTTCATCGTTCTACCTCTTTTGATTGCAAAAAAATAAAACCTTTCTTGCTCTCCTTTTTTGCTCTTTCATGCTCTCATTACTACGTACCTAACAAGTCCAAACAAAGAGAAGTACTTAACTTTCCTAAACTACTTATTCTTCTTGAATTTTCACTTTGGCGAGGCATGGTATGGGTACCTTAAAATTTTCACTGTTTTCCTTTCTTTTTCTTCCCGACTCGGATCTTTTGACAACAACTTAAACAATCGAAGCTTTTCTCCGTAAGAGTAGGGATTGTGCTTGAACATCTTAACATGGAACAGAGCAAAAAAAACTTTCCAAAGGACGGATGGCTGGTTACTTGCGGTTAGTTCATTAGTTTATACAGGTGCCTTCAAAGGAACAAAAGAGTTCACTCGTGTTTACACTTTCCAGGAAAGGGATTTGTAAAGAATCTTCATCGCTCACGGGAAATCAATGGGCCATCATCATCTCATAAGCAATATGCAAACATGGTCAATCTCAAAAGCTGAAATGGGTATTGTGAGTATAACATGCAACGGCTTTTAATTTAGAATTTCCCCCTTCCGGAGAAAATTTTAAATACAGGATTAACAAAACTTTTTTTGTTCGGTTTCTTTGAACAGAAAGGAAAATATTTGAATTAATTTATATGCGAAAAAAATCAAAGCGGAAGCTAATATAAAGTATATTGTATTTAAAAACCGAAAAGGTCCGACTTGCCTCTCCTGCGGCTAATGCTCTATACTTTAACATAGATCCTTTTTTAAAAAAATTAATGAAAAGCCATGTTTTTTTTCAGAAATAGCTATCAAAATTCTGAAAAGAAACTAACATGAAATGGATGCATGTTGCAACACACCATTTTTCATCCGATACGACTTCCCCTCAGCATGCGGCGTGCTACAATCAACACGAACATTTTTTTACCCTTTTTAAGTAAGAAGGCCCACGAAGCAAAAAAAAACTTATTTAGTTTGCATGGATACAACACATATGCAAATCAGAAACGTTTTTGCAATTAACTTTTCGCAACTCAATTTTTCTCCACAAAGAAATCAACACAAGTAGTCACACTTTATGTGTTGCAACAAAGGGAGAAAGTGAAAATAGCGGCAATCTTTCACCTCACACAAACACACACAGAGAGAAGCAAGAGATGAGGGAAGGCTGGGAGACTCGTGTTAAAGGGGAAAGAGAAAACGTGTTAATGCCTTATCATCATTACCTTCTATGGAAAACCTATGGCGAACATTTATTTCTCCCTTTTTGAACACAACTTTTTACATACACACACTCACTCTCTTTCACTTCCCATTAAAATGCAACGAGAAAAACACTACATTTGTTTGGAAAATGTAATGCTTTGTATTTATATGCATACCATGCATATTCATAAGGATTTACTTTGGCTTTCATTCAAATGTAGAGTTTTCGTGCAGAAATCGTTTCTTTGCCTTTGCCACTCTCCTTTTCTGCCTCTCACCTTATTCACGCACTTTTTCCTGACGACGAACGGCAAAAAAGGTTAATTGAAGACTAGGGCACAGTGTAATTTTGTCTCTTTACATTACTGAATTGCCTGCCCATAACAACTACCGAAACAATATTTAGTTTCTTTTTTCCCCCTAATGCCAGCCTTTTGCCCTGAAATTGGTCTTATTCACAACAAAAGGGGAGTACGAGTTGCACACTATGTGCTTTCAAATAACTTGAGTTTTTAGTTTTTGACCGACATCATAAATACACCGAGCCTACGTGTGTGTGTACGATTTGCTTTCTGGAAAATCCATCAAGTCAATCCATGCACTATGACTTTTCCCCGCAAATGCAATAATTGTTTTTTCTGTACTTTGAACACACACATAAAATTCAAAAAGGTTCGAGAAAAAGATAAACTCCACACCATGTAAAAAAAATTCTGAATCATTGAAAACGTGATGTGGAACGGGATAGGGACATGATACATACAAAGGTTTCCACTTTAGCGCACCCCGTTATCCGTACATTTTTCCACTTTTTCTGATAAGATATACGAACAGGAAAAAAATTATGAAAGTGTAATAAGCCCTTTTTGCATATTGGAACTGGGAAGCAACAGCATAGCGAAAACGTGATTTGCAACCTGATTTCCCCCTTTTTTCTTCTTTCATCATCAAAATCATCGTGATCGTCTGAACTAAATTGAGGGGTTTTATGTTCGCTTCGTGACCAACATGAATCGTCAAAGGAGTATGGTTCCGTACTACATATGTACGAACTGCCCCAAATTTTTACGGAACGAAGGATATCAAAGTTGTACGTGAAATTGCGTCGATGAGACCTCGCCATAAAGCCATAAATAAAGTCAAATTGTGAAGTCAACGGTAAAAGGAAACAATAATTGTATCGCTTCGCTGTCGTTAATTAGGTGCATAACAAAATGGTCGTGTTAGAGAATTTATGAAGATTCTTTCATACACTCGAGCTTGCATGTGCCATTCCTCAAATATTTAACCGTTCCCTAATACGTATATGTTGCATTCATGTTTCCATAAAATAGCGCATTTTCCTATTACCATCGTTTACGCTTATAGACTGGCAAATGCTAGGAAAGTGTATAGATCTTGGAGATATCCAATATTTGTCTCTTATTTTCTTTTTCTTGATTTTCCATGTAACTCAGAAAATCTGTTTTTCCTCTGGCAAAAAAAAAATTCGGCAGAAACAAAGTTTTTCCCCGTAAAGTGCATTCTCATGTCATGGCTTGGTTGGTGAAAAAAGTGCAACTTTTTTTCTCCCAGGTAAAAGGTAGCCGACAGTGGAAAAAATATGTATGTAGCTAATCTCACAGTAGGAGATGGTTTAAAAACGACAGGCAAGACAAAAATATTTATGCATGTAATTATTTCTCGTCCAAAATATTGAAATAAAAAGCTGAATTCCGGTTTTACATCGTAAAATAGGAATGATGCACGACTTTTGCAAAAATGGGCTTGTTTCAATAGTATGGATTTTCTGCCAGCAGAAATTACTTTACACTTTAGAGTGAAATATAGCCCAATGCAAAGTTGATACGACAAATGACACCAAATATCGACCCCGCTACAACCTCCATTTGTTCGAAATAAGATTATAGGGCCAAATTACTTATGCTTGTTTTACAAATGACCGATACCATGAGAAACACAAGCGACTGAGAATGACAAAAACAGCGAATGTCTCAAAATAAACCTTACTTTGAGCAATAACAACACGGCATGAAATTAGCCAGTCAAACAATTTATTGTTGAAAATACGAAATTCAATTGCGTCGTATTATTTCTAAAAATAGGAACAAATAACCAATACACAGAACGCCGTCAACAGTTGATATGTATGTATAAGATGTCAAAGCAACAGAAGGTAGCCAGTTCGCATTTGACAATAAAACACGCCAATTTCCAGTATTCCTATTCATTCCCAACGACACAGTCAAATTTGTAACTGGATGCTTCATGGAAAAAAATCTTGTTATTATCCCAGCTTGATGGAAAACTGATCTTTTTTTTCAAAATGGAAGACCTGTGTGGTGTGATGGCTGATGGCATCGTTATAACAAATTCATACCCAAATATAATACATGTATATGAAACAAAGTATCGTACGGTTTCAATGAGAAACCCTTTTCAAGCCCAAATTTCTCATAATAAAATGAAGCCTCGCAAGTGTGAAAATTGATATTGAATACAAACATTGTTCGAGGAATGAATTATTCTGAGGGAGAAAGAAAGCAGTTTCTGTTCTTGACTGATACGCTTCCAAAACCATTGAGTAGAAGGTGTGGGGTGTGACAGCGTGAAGTATTACCAATTACTTGGCCTCACGTCCCCTTCACAAGGTTGGCGTGTATGACAACAAGCAACTTTCATCGATGCAACGTCACCGGTAACCTAACCACGGGAAATATGCTCCAACTTTGTGAATAGACTGCACGGAAAATGCAATCCGTGTGTAAATTTGTATTATTATGAGTACACACACAAATTTTATCACCGTTGCACTTGCTTCACTTCCTATAACCATTCTATCATCATTTTTTTCGTTTTTTTGACAATCTGAGATATAGAGAGAGTAGCTTTAAAATTGGAGAGAAGTTAAGCAGATTCGTGTTGCAGGTGAATGACATTTTTATGACTCCAGCAGCATATATAATATATCCATCTCCACCCACCCCCGATAGGCCTCGTCCACTCTGCCATATTACTATATGCTGGTTCATGCCAGTCTGTTGGGAGAAGGTGCAGTGTGAAATATAAAATGTTTTCCACACGCACCCGCATCCATAAAAAGATCTACATTTTCACCATCGAAATTAAATAATAAAAGTTCATTTTTGTGGGACATGCATTTTCCGGATAAAATATTAATACGGTCCCCGTAATGCTTTTAACGACTCAGTGTAAGTAAGTAAGTTGAGTGTGTGTGTGTGTGTGTGTGTGTAACACGCCTAAATTGAAGGGGTGATGTGGTTTGTTTCGGCGTATGTGCGTTAGAAAAGAGTAAAAACATGACACTGAAAAGTGTTGGTGGTGACGGAAAGAGTTACACATTCTGAAATGTTTTCGTTGTCGTCTCTACCTCAAGTTGGTAAAGTAAACACACGCTTTGCTTTTTTTCTTTCTCTCTCGTCTAATATGCCTACAGAGAAAATTGTATGTGAATTTGTTGCAGGAAAGTTAAGACTCGCGAAGGTTAGAGGGTTTTTTCTCTCTCTCCCGTGAACTTACCGAAACTTGCACATGTTTTTGGTATGTATGTATTGATGTGAGAGTGAGAAGGAAAGCAAGTGAGTCAATAAAAACCTTTTTATATCGCACAATGTATTTATAACAAGGACTCTTTTCCTCCCTTCCCCGTCGATTAATGCATATTTTATTTATTCACTCACTGTCACTGATTTCCTTTCTCGATAGATTTATTATCGTCTCTCTACCCTCAAACCTGGGGAATGCGTTTAGTTAAGCTCTGAAAGCAAAATCTTGAATATTTTTTAACTTTCGGAGCATCAGCAGGAAGGTAAACAATTTCAGAGTAAACCTTCCTCTCACGAGATAGTAAGTTGGTGTGTATAAAGCTACAACAGCACCCTTTACAAAAACAGGCGTCCTTTTACACTTTAAGTAATGCGTATTATTTGTAAATATTACCATATTTATCTCACTTTCGCTTTTAAGTCATGTTTGAAAAATGCAAGTTTCCATTAGAAGAAGCAATATCTCACCGAGTGGAAAGCTAGAGAACCGCCACAAGAACTGTGGGAGGAGGGAAAAAAAGAAATTTAATGATGTTTGTATATGCACAATACAAATTCGGCAGACGCTTCCGAAATAAGCTTATAGTATGCGGGTAGAGTCAAGTGCGGAGAAATGTAGAAAGCTGGGGAAATTCAAAAGGCAAATGCATATATGTGTGCTTAATGCCCTGGATCAATACTGTCAAGATGGAAATCGATTTTACAAATCCGTCAAGTGTAAAGCAAGAATTTGTCCTTAGTGCATCGACGGAAATGGGACACCTTTCTGAAAATTGCCTGCAATTAATTGGAAACAAGGTAGGGTGCAAGCATCGTAATGTCCTTCCGAGTTGCAATGTTACATAGTATTGATTACGGACACGTGGCAAGATGTAAGAAAATACTCTGCATCTGCAAGAAGTTTCAGGCAAAGGCATCGTTTTCAATCATAGAATTGTAGCAACTTTTTAAATCATGAGTAATTAAAAAGCACTTTCGTCAAATATTACAATAAACACTGTCCAATCAGTTTGAACAGCTTTCTCCTTATTATTATTTATGACAATGTTACAAGTTATTAAGCCGAATCCCCCGAATCTCGTAGTCTCCAAAAATGGTAAATATTTTATTACACCATTTCATACTTCCTACAAGCATTTTTCACCCAAGAAAGGAAAAGAAAAAAAAGGTTATCCAAAGAATACATCAATGCGCTTTTTCCACCCTCGTTACTTATGAACAGGACCGAGAAAATGGAATTTTAATATAATAATTACAAACCGTTGTTTAGCTCCGTATCGCAATAAAAAGGAAAAACGCCGACACATGATTGACAAAAACATGATGCATATTATGCATATAAATGAATGGAGGAAAAGTTCATGTGTGTGTGGACATAAATAAAGCAGTTATGTAAGGCTAATATAACCTTTTATTACAGGGCAAATAGCTCTATGAACTTTGAAAAGCTCTCCGTGTACTTTTAAATTGCATGCATGGAATTTGAAAGACAAACTACTTTATTTTTCCTCGTATGTAAGCATTCCATATATTTCCAAAGCTTTTTCCAGCAGAACCATATCAAATTCCTCTTTATTCCTGGGAGCATTGGATAAAGAAAAAAAGGTGTGTAAATGTATGAATGTAAGTATAGTGCCTGCGTACACGTTTTTAGCCCTTTCTCCGTCTTTCTTTCTCTTCTCTTTCTCTCTCTCTCTCTCTCGACGGAAAAGTAGGTGGCTATACATGGAAGTGAAATGAAGGAGGACAGGATTAAATAAAATGTAAAGAAGAAGAATGGAGATTTGATACGACAACTATTTTTTGCTCCAGCCATTACCTACTTAGGTAAATGAGAATATTACATGGAATTGGCTGTCGTAAGTACGGCGACTCTATTTTTTATTCGGTAATAACATGGTTTGTGAAAGAGGGAAAAAAACGACTGCCACTTCTGCAAAAAGGAAAAGAGACTGAATGTGCAAATACCGTTAAAGCAACGGAATCTACATGTTACTTCAAGAATCGCATGTCGCCTTCTCACAAGCTCCACGGCTTAAACCAACTATAAATTAAAGTCCATTTGGAGTGTGAATAAACTTTTACAATCACTGCCTACCATGTAACTATGTGACGGAACCTACCTATTTGGGATAACCTTATAGGAAAGCATTCGGAAAAAATATATTCGATCCTTTGTCGACTTCCGTTAGCCCGAGTTTTAAAAGGTGAACGGAGACGAGTCCCACAGCCGCAACTGATTCTTAAGCATTTTCTTTTTTTGCAATACACACTTTTTTTCTCTAAAACTTTAATCGTACCGATGGACATGTTAGCAAATGCCAGCTCCACATGGTAAAAAAATGAGCTCCTTCAAAATACAATCCATTCTGCACTTTTGATTTAACACGATTCCCATGAAGATCCGAGGTGTTCAATAAATTAACCGTGAATTATATGGTGAAAAAAAACATACACCTCAGCCTTTTGTGATGGAGCTTGTACGTAAGGTAGATAGATATACGTCAAGCGGTGAATAAAAATGTACACTTTCTGCTTTTTCGTCGAAGGAGAGTTATAGTCAATTATCCGTGACGTTCCTTTTGAATGAAGAAAGGGTACGTTTTTTTACATAAATAAAGGGGAGTGTACCAGAAGAGAAGTTGGATTGAATGCACACGGAAAAAAAGGACGAAGAAGGAACGAAATATGCAAAAATACATTAAATCTTCAAAAAGC
>JAHZMY010001792.1:2761-13409 GCA_027743915.1 Seira sanloemensis | reverse complement strand
GACACTACTAACACTTTTAACTTCGTCTTTTTTGAAACTCATGATAATAAATGCACCAGATTGAATGGCCTCCACTTTCGGAACTTCAGGTTCAGGTTCAGGTTCAGGTTCTGGCTCTGGCATAGGAATAATGGGCTCTTGTACGACATTGCCAATGTCTGAATGCGTCTGATTATCTTCAGAGGTTTTACTTTCTTCGTTACGAATCTGCGGAAGTAAACCAGGCTCTGCTTCTTCGTCTTCTAGTTCAAGTTTGACTTTGGAATAACCGACCTCACGACGACTTGTCCTCTTGGTTTCCATTTTAATCCTCTTCGCTGGTTTCACAGGCTCTACTACTTCTGGCTGAGGTATGTTATGCTTCTTACGGACTTTGCGATTTATATGGGCCTTCTCCACGGTGGGGTCAAAGTGGGACTTGAAATTTTCCGCCGTTACGTTTTTCTTAAGCTTCACGACTTCATGAAGTTTAGCACGTGAGTACATTTTTGCCGTTATTGCACTGAAAAGATGTCTATTGTACGGGTCTCGGGAACTTCCATCGTCGCACTTGTTCGGGCTCCATACACAATCCAAGAAATCTAACGAGAACGGCATGGAAAAACAATTAATAAATCAGTCTTTCCTGTGTGATTTTTTTTCAAATATTTTACACCATATAACATGAATAACAAGCGAAGACAATGAACAAAAATCTACAAAATATTACTACCTGTGAGCATGCCACCCTGTTGAGGTCCAGCCTTCTGTTCTGGCTCAATTTGATTTGGATCTGAAGACTGCAAATCATTTGATCCGACAGCTCCCTCCGAATCTTCTGCTGAATTTAAAATAAATACATCACATATTAATATTGTAATAATTTTTAAAGGCATGCAAAATAATTTGGGAAGAAACAATGATAACATAATAATTGTTAATAAGCCGACCTTCCACCGTGTCCGAGGGGCGAAAAAGGGTGCGCCGCAGCTGGCTAATCGCGGATTCGGGGTCACATTTCTTCCCTGGAGGAATCTTTAGCGGTTGAGAGCCTGGTCTAATCCACGTAAGAAACAAACAGCCTTGACCGTAAGTATCGAGAGAGCTGCGTTGGTCTCCAAAGAGAGGACAGTCGCTCAGCGAGAAATTGGNTAATCCACGTAAGAAACAAACAGCCTTGACCGTAAGTATCGAGAGAGCTGCGTTGGTCTCCAAAGAGAGGACAGTCGCTCAGCGAGAAATTGGGTAGCACATGTTCACGTATTAGGTCGGCTTTTTTAGCTTTGTGATGATTGACTATCGCTTTGCGTTTCTTCAAGATTCCATTGGGACGGTTTGTTGGTTTTTCAATCTTTGGCTTTTTCCTCTTGATTTCATCCCTGATGTCAGATGAAAGGTAATGCTTGGCCCTGTTCACGAGCTTTTTCACGCCTCTTTTGAAGACGCTCTTTCTCCGATTTCCCCAGCGATAATTTCTTTCAATCCCGTCATCATCTGGGTTGTATTCTGACTTGAAGTTGTTTGTAGAGATTGTAGTCCAAGTTTACGTAATCCAAGGACCTGTTGTCGATAGCACTCACACTTTTGCTTTCCAGCAGCTTCCTACACAGTTCTTCGTTTTTCTCCTTGGAGTTCCACCGAAACAGCCCTTTGTACCTTGGATTGTCAATAACGATCTCCAAATCGCTCACCAAAACTGAAACCAGGTTATTCTCAACGGATCTTGCATTCGAGTCATCAAAGTTCATCTCCATGATCTCATTTAACTTGGTAAATGAAAACTGATCTTCACTATTAACAAGCACTAATTTTCCCGGGTACAGACATTCAAACAACTGATGACAAGGGTTGAGTGAGAAGGCAGTCAGCAGGCACTCTCGGGCAGTGATAAGAAAGTCTTTTAAAAATATCGCTAGCTCTAAGTATCTATTGGAGAGCTTTTTCTCCATGTCTTGAAACGTCTGGCTCTCATCAGGGTGCTCAGTTTTGTATTTCTCGATCGAATTTATATCCCGCAATAAAGCTCGCACGAAAATAATGAGGGCGTTTTCGTTAACTTCCTTATCAGTCTTCTCTGTGATTGCTGCCGCTGCTATCCTATACATATTCTCCGTGGGGATGTTTTCTTGCTTCAGCTTTTCGTAGATGCTTTCGAAAGGGGACCCCATGTCTTCAACTGTGCTCTTTGACAGCTCGACCCACTTGACATAAATGCATTCTGGCGTACTGGATTCCTCCGACTTGAGCGCATTCCAAGTTCCGGTCTCGGCTAAATACTTGGCCACCCTGTCGGATTCCTCGGACCACTTCAACTTTGGAAATAATACTTGAGGAACTTCGCCACTCTTCAAGGCCCACAATGATTCAATCACTTTTATGAGAATGCTAGTCCTCCACCCGGCTATTACCTGCAGAAATATTATTTAATATAATGGTGGCTTTGAACAGTAAGCAAAAGAAAATTCAAATTGATAAAAAATGGACGTGGGATAAACTTACCTTAGCGTCAATTTCTTTCTTGTAAACTAAATACGCGTAGACTTGGAGGTATTTAAGATACTTGGAATACGGAAACTTGAACGGGTCAAAGGTGGATGGCTCTACCGGAACGGGTCCCTCGGGGTACAATTTATGGCCAGTGGTAACAAGGACGTGGAGAAGGGAACACACTTTCTCGGTACACGCTTTATTCTTGATTCTGGTGAGGTAATCTAGCCTGGTCTCTATTACTATCCATCCTTCAGTCTCAAAATAGTTGTCTGAAGCTAAAACAAGAGATAAATTAGATTTACATAGATGTACTAACTAAAATAAAACATTTTAAAAATTATTTTCATAGAGTGTTAAGTTTTACCGTCCACGGAGATTTGCAAAACGGACTTTTTGGAGGCTTTAGTGAGATCGTCAAAAGCCTTGGAGCTCCACGGCTTGTTAACCACAGTTGAAAGACCTTTGCAAATCTTTCTCCTTTGAGAGTCATCAGTCATCACATCGGCACATTTCTTCAATTTGAGCTCGTAAAGAATCTCTATTTGAATCCGAGCATTTTGAGTACTGAACGTTAAATATGTGCTTGGTGGTACATCTGGACAAAAGTTAAAATAGGAAGCAAGTCAATAAAAACTTTATAAGTTAAACCAACCAGTGTGATCTACTGTTAGTCATCAGGTCAAACTCACATTAATAATCGTTCAAGGCAACTATCTGGATTTTCAAATTCCGCAATCTGGTAACCGTTTTGAAATCTGTCCCACAACTTTGCGAGACTGCAAACCACATCTTCGGTCACTTTTTCTGCGCCTCCAACTTTGACGCAGTCATCAATAAACTGTACAGTTTGAAAAACAAAACGCTGCTTAGTGTTAGCACTTTAGGTAAATAATATTTCAACTTTCCCTTCCCCAAAATATTTAGATTACTAATTAATCATATACTCACCTGAACATCCATCGTGCTGGCTCAATACTCGTTGAACCACTGATTCTGCAACAAAAAACAAATAAACTACATTCAACTGTGAACTTGATGCACATATTAACAAAATCCATAAAATAAATAGCATTCCACTTCAATATTAAGAGTTCGAGGTGGCGTTTTGTTAAATACCGTTGACAAAAGTAAACTACTCACCTATTAATCACTCTAACTTTAAATCATAAGCACCATTATATCCTTCAGTGGAGAAAGAAACACATACTTCGATGACAAGCGATGAATGATACAACTATATCATTCCAAGGCTTCCTCAATACTCAAGTCAGTTTGTCCAACATATTCAAGATAATTACGCCGAAGCTAACTACTGACTGACAAGGTAGCAACTTTAACTAAACAAAACAGCTTTACACAGAGATATATCTTCTTCAACTGCCGCTCGATCTCGACCACGACACAATGTAAAGTATGATACCGACAATTAATACAACCATTTACTAATAGTTACAGAAAAGGAAGAAAGTTTAAAAATACAAGGCAGAGAAATAATTAACTTTTATAATCAACTTCATGATGATGGATCATGTTCTGTTTACATTTTCTTGTCCGTCTGACACGCTATAAAATCCTCAGCTTCAGAAACCAGCAATAGGATATTAGAGTTAGAGGTAGGAAGTAGGAAGGAGTAGTGTATAGCAATACCATTCATATACATACCTGATACCTATGCACATTGCAGATATGCATTTGATAGCCAGCAGTCAGATGAAACGCAAGACGACCTCATAAAAACGTACAGTGTATGAGAGCTGCAGCTGCAGTATATACATTTCGTAAACTTGGAAGGATGTTGGAAATTTTTTTATTTTAATGCGTGCAGCCCTTATTAAAGCCAATATTTAAGTAATATTCATCATATAAATTTAGAATAAAACTTGAAACAACTCCACTCCTCAAATTAGACAATTTACGTTTTTAACGTGGTTTTTTTGCTGCCTTGAATATACCATATACCTATAGTCACGACTTTTTTTAGCAGCTCGAGCGAACTTTTCTCTGGACAAACATAATTTATAAAATTATAGTATTCAAATTTAAATGATTATTTTTTATTATGCGTATATAGTAAATAGCATCAATCAAACGGAAGTTTTTATTTCTCATTCACACACACAGTTTTTTTTACATTTTTTTGAACCTGGAAATGAATCTATTGATTTCCATCATTTTTAATCAAAGATTTGAATCCTGGGGCAATTAAAGACACTTTAGGTCAACTTTACTTCGAATGAGGTGTAGGCGGTGGCGGTTTCTTGGTTTGATGAACTGTCGTCTTCCAATTCGGCTCCTTGGGGAGTTTGACTCGTAAAATCCTATTTGCATCTTCCATCTCCGGTGTTTTAGGTGCCGCATTGTAAAACTCGTTTTTGAGCAGGTGCTAACTTGGCCTTCAATTTGACACATCGGCTGTACCGTGCCCTTCGAATCGGTTTTATGTTGGGCTTATTCTGATGATAAAGCTGGTACAGCTCCAGCAAAGTATCAGCAACTTGACGATGTAGATTCATGAGCCTGATTTTAAATACACATCGTTCAGAGTTCGATAATGATAATTGATAGATTTTGTCGAGTTGGGACGCACATGTTTGCTGTGTGAAGGCATCTTTGATTGCATTTTTGAACACAGTCGATCCACATTGGACTGAAGGGTACGTCTCGAATATCGACGAGGTCATCGTGACGCAAAAGCTTTTGGAACTGCGAGGCTAATATAGAAAAAGTCGACGCTCATCGAGAGCCTTTGTCTTGAAAGCAGCTGCCGCATGTCCAGCTTTTGTCGCCTTTTGAAACAAAGACATGATCAATAATAATCATTCTCTGAATTTCTTCGGCAATTCATGACTTTGACTTATGTATGTACTTGTAAACCGTGTCCTTTTTTCGCTTAACAATCGCATCGCGCTCAATTTTCTGCTTATTCTGTGGCAAAGAAGAGAAAAGATTGTTAATCATCATGAGGTCTTCAAGTTTTTTACGCCATGACTTTGATTTACTCTGAAAGAGTCGGTGGCTTCTGATATTTGCATGATGATGATAGCGATAAATATATTTGAGAAAATGTAATTCCCAAAAACAATTCCAATCAAGCAAAACAGGCGGCCAGAATGAACATAACCAACTTCTGCGAGGTCTGCTAGTTGCTCTGTCCAACCATCCATCTAGGATTAATTAAATCCAGATTTTATATCTTATCATTTCTTAATTGACTTATTTCTATGTACATACTTGTAAACCGTGTCCTTTTTTCGCTTAACAATCGCATCGCGCTCAATTTTCTGCTTATTCTGTGGCAAAGAAGAGAAAAGATTGTTAAACATGAGGTCTTCAAGTTTTTTACACCATGACTTTGATTTACTCTGAAAGAGTCGGTGGCTTCCGATATTTGCATGATGATGATAGCGATAAATATATTTGAGAAAATGTAATTCCCAAAGACAATTCCAATCAAGCAAAACAGGCGGCCAGAATGAACATAACCAACTTCTGCGAGGTCTGCCAGTTGCTCTGTCCAACCATCCATCTAGGATTAATTAAATCCAGATTTTATATCATCATTTCTTAAATATTTCATCCGCTTTGAAAGTATATCCAGCTTTTCATTCAGATTTGGATTTTAGTACCGTCACAAAGGCAAACAAATTGAGCATTCCTAACAAAGAGTAAAATCTCATTATCATCAAACATGAAATGATTAACGTGTGTGTGTATGATTTGTGTTCTCATCCATTCCTCTGTAGTTTTTATACCTATTCCAATGTGTGAGTATCGACTAGGTACGATGTCACCAAACATGTAGTAGCAGATAATTGCAGATATGTACATAACCAAAACCAGCAAGATTAACACACTCAATACATGGGTCTTCAAAGTTTCCACCAAAGCTGTGACAAGAACCTGTTACATAATGAAATCAAGACACCTTACATATTATTACCTATGTCATTTGAGGAGGATTCTCTTGATAAAAAATATTTTTGGGATCATTGTGTGAATGCGGCAACCTGAATCTGGATATTCAGAGCTACTCCGCGAAGTATTCGAAGCGCCCTAACGATTACCAAAACTCTTAAATACTGTATGTCTGCAAAACTCATCCAGTCCATGATTGCCTTTATAATTAAAAGAGAGACGGGAATGAAGATAAGCTTAATACATCTTTGTGAATGTATCTATGTACCTTTTGAGAATTTTCTCACCTTTACACACGAAACGACTAATATGAGAAAGTCAAAAATGTTGAAGCCACTTCTCCAGTACCGCAAAGGGTGAGCGTAAACTATCAAAGGAAGCATTAAATCATGAAATATCAATCTGAGTACATATCTCTTTAGCCTCTTTTTGGCTTTGTTCAAAAGCTTTTACCTTTAACCACAAACTCTTGAACCGCCAATCACATATCCGCGTGTATTTCACAAATCCATGAACATAAAAAGGGTGGAAAGTTAAAAGCTGTGGAAAATGCTTTTTCATTTCACATATACTTATTTACAAATAGTTAGATACATACCCATAAGATAAACAGAGAGAAACCAGTTATCGAGCATTTCGAACATGATGATATGATACTCATCATCCCAACCACCAGTTTCCACTGCCAGTATGATGGCATTGAAAACGATAACGAGCATGATGAGACCTTTGAAAGTTTGGGAGGAAACGAGAGCAACGATGTACGCATGGAACCCTTCGTCAACCCGGTAATGATGAGCTCGTTTCTTGGTTGGGGCTCTGTGAGCATGGATAACGTTGGAATGCAGATTTCAGTCGTTTTAAAGGCTATATTTAAACACTGTAATTTTAATGAACAAATTTTAATGGCCTTTTGAAAGAGCGGCTAACATTTCTTCCTTGGGACAGTTTTTCACCCAGATCCGTGAATACCTCCTGTAGAGTCCTCTCGTAATGAGCTCGACTTGTTTCGTTTGCCGATCCATTTGGCGCTTTGACTTCCACCATTTCTTTTTTCGTGCATTTTCCTCTGACATGAGCATATTTTATAATAAAAAATCTAATTATGCCTAATAAATTCTAAACATTTAAGCACGATACGCGTTTTTAGTACCGGCGAGTTTTTTCCTTTGACGCTCGCGTTTCTTTTTGATTCTTGGTGCAACTTCGTCCTCTTCAAGGTGTCTGAGCTGGAATGGAATATGATTAAATTCTTTCACCACGTCCTCATGAATTTTGCTTCGAAACTCGGGTTTGTCGCTGATGATTTCTTGCCAACTCTGTGGCTTGTACAAATCCTCTTCGTCGTCGTCATCGCTTAAAATGTAGGCTTTGTTCACTTCCGCTGACTTTAAACGGAAAGATCAAATTCTACTTGTGTCAACCAAACTCCTTTTTTTGTAAAGTGAATAGAATTCATGTATACCAATGCAATTTCCGCTGGAGTTGCTTGAGTCATCATGGCATTTCTAAATGTGCCCACACACCGATCTACAACCGCTGGATCCCATTCGGCCCTTGCGCTTTTGGGCATCCGCCACAGCACAACTGCATGAGCAACTCGGAACAAATCAGTTCCCACCAGACTTTTCTGCGAAACCTTGCCCTGCGCAATAGGAGCATCGATGTCGTCTTCAGTGATTTCAAATCGCTTTTTAATCGTCGTATTGTCATCATCGTCATCATTCTCATTGAAGTCAAACAGTCTCATTGGAATTTCCCGTTGGTTGTCAATTTTCGTAGCAAGCGTCTTCAGAAAGTAAAATGTCCTGTCCCCAAAGAATGACTCAATTTTTTCATATCTCAACAAGAGAATCCCCCTCAGCCACGTGGGTAACTTTTGCAACTGCTCCCTGTTTTTTAATGGAACATCAACTTGGACATTTGGCCACTCGACGATATCCAGCGGAAGGCAGAAATCGTATTGAGCAGCGACGGATTGGAGCATTTTAGCCTCGTCTGATGGCAGTCCCATTTTTAATGGTTGCTCGCTCAAGAGGTTAACGACAACCTCAGAGTTGGGCTTGAACGGATCCGTCGGATCATTTCTTGGGACGGTGAATAGCTTCTTGATTTTAACCCGACGATCCTCGGTCAAGCTCCTTTGCCATTTTCCAATTGCCCCTGTGGCTAGGGAGAGCACGCCAAAGTTTCGTCCGAAAACTTGAAGGGATTGGAGGGTCGGCTTGTCCCCATCCGTTAGGGCGAGATTTAACTTTGACTTCTCCTTTTCCGGCTTATCCTTTGAATCATTGGACTTTTCAGCCATTACTTTCAGATACAAATTAAAATTAAGGATACACTACAAATAAAACTTTTACTCAATCATCTCATCGGTTATGTAATACATTCCTTGTTTGAAAGCATGAAGCTGACATTAATAAGAAATTCTTATTAAGAATGCCTGCTGAAAAATTGTCCTTCTGTTCTATGATCATTTTTCATGAAAAAAAGAGATTTTTTTTCTAAAAAGTAATTTCAAGGAGCAAGTTTCCATGTCGCAGGCCTTTAAGGACTCACTCACCCAGGTTGAACTCTTCTCTGGGAAATAACAAAGGCGATTTTACTTTTATGTTTACAGACCTACTGCTCTACTTCTTGACAATAGCTCATGATGTGTGCGGATGAACTGACAAGATTGTGAGTCGATGGTGAAATCGTAATAAATGATGTCTGGAAAAAGGGATTTGATGACCCTGGCTTCATTATTGAGCTTGAGAGAATGCACCTGTCCCTTCACCCTTTTCTACCTTTCTAATACCTGATACGATTTCTATTTTTAAATTTCTGAATACTTTTTTTTCTTCTTCAAACCTGCATTCGTAGAAATGGAAAATAACGAACGGAGCCCGTGCTTCATCATGGCAAGTCTTTGGCATTTTGAAATGAACGAGAGAAGAGTGAAAGATAATTAGTAAGGGGTGCTTGAAATACCGTGCAAAGTAAAAGTGGCATTATGTCGCATTCCAGGAAAAAGTTAAGTTAGTCGTTATCACAAGTCTACAGCTTCATATGTAGCGACTAGCGAATGTGACTTAAAATATTATTAAAAAAATATGAAGTTATCAACCGTTCTCAAACTGCTACTTATTGTAGGTGTGCTAGTTCTAGCTTGGTGCTTAGGTTTGTCCACATAAAAATTTTCTAGTTGAAAAAAAACGTGAAATAAAAAATTGATGAATAAATTGTGATTTGATTTGGTACGAATAGAAACCTGGGCTTTTATCCCGAGAATTCCTACAAGTCTGCTAAAAAGTGCCGGAGACCAGTATGTCCATCAATTTATCAAGCCCGGAGACCGAATTGTTGGAGGAAGACCAGGTAATTTTCTAATTAGTAATAATGTTTCAGAAATCATCCGATCATATTTCTACTCATGACTTAATTTTACTTAAATTTTAGCTGTTCATGGGGAATTCCCATATCAAGTGTCCATCCAAAAAGTGTCATTTTTCGGAACAAAGACGCACTATTGCGGTGGTGCTGTAGTCGGACAGTGCGTGGTCACTGCTGTATGCTTATAAATGTTTATTCAAATCTAATTTCTTAAAGGTTTCATTTCTGAAAAAAAGTTTTAACATTATTTTGATCATTTACTTTATTAGGCTCATTGCTTGGAAAGGTGAGACGAGGCAACTGTTACGCAAGACGAATTTAATTTTAAAATGATTTCAATAGTAGACAGAGTGTTTTAGACAGGTCCATGCAAAACAAAATGAATATTGACTAATTATTTCAGGCGGAGCAACCGTGACATAGTGATTCGTATTGGATCCATTACATTACGAACAGATCCTTTGGCATCAGAGTTTCGTGTGAAGCGGATCGTCATTCACCCGGGCTATAATCCGGACACGATCGAAAATGATATTGGGATATTGAAAGTGTGTTGGAATTCATTCATTTTTTTTTACGAACAGATCCTTTGGCATCGGAGTTTCGTGTGAAGCGGATCGTCATTCACCCGGGCTATAATCCGGACACGATCGAAAATGATATTGGGATATTGAAAGTGTGTGGAATTCATTCATGTTTTTGTTGTGAACAAATCACAGTATTTAAGAAAAGCATTTTTCCGTTTCAGCTCACTTCACCAATCCAGTACAAAGTTAATGTTAATGATGTACCACTCCCAAAGTTTAAAGCGGACACACCACCAGACACTCACTGCATTATTAGTGGATGGGGTAATTTAATTGCTATTTTTAATCATAAAATCAATTTT
>JAHZMY010001791.1:0-13029 GCA_027743915.1 Seira sanloemensis | reverse complement strand
TTCTTCCTCGTTTTCAGAAGAGGGTTGATCAGAAGATTTGCTTTCTTCGGCTGATTCTTGGGCGTTATCGGCTTGGGCAGGATCGACAGGGTCATCTATTAAAAAAACAAAAAGTAGATCAGAGTTAAACATGATGTAATGCAATTTATTAAGTCTGTAAAGCTAACAAGTCAGGGGTAATTCTACGCAATTTTCATTCAATTTACAACCAAATAAAATGCACACATTACTTACAAGGTATGTCATTGAATCTGTTTCTCGATTCAATTTATCGAATTGCCTATTAATTTTGTTCTCTTGAGCTATTCGGGGGAAAACTGCATACATCTTACAGTTTTACGTATCTTTACATAATTTTAGCGTTAGTGGGTTCCATACTTCCTATAAACTGGATTATTGGTTATTATTGTTATTATTCATTCACTTTTTAGAACTTTCATTTGTTGTATAAACGTAAATTAAAGTTATCTTACAATACTGTATTTCTAATCATTACAAAGCGAATACATTTTGGTTAGGAATGGTTATATAATGTGGTATTAAAATATTTTTTGTTAACTTGCTTCTTTATAAGTAAAAGTTTATATACAAGCACCTGTCGAAAGAAAAAAATCACGTGCACATAATAAGTATATTTTACGAGTAAAAGCAGGTAACAGGTAATGGTTCATGTAATAAGATACCCTGTAATATAGAGGAAGCAAACTAATGAGAACTCGAATGTAAAACTACTCTAATGTTACTAATGAGAGCATACAAGGAGAAAAAGGAATCAAACCGAGCAGACAACGGCTTAGCTTGACTAGCTGTTTTTTCTGCCAAGACACGATTGACAATCCCCTTACCTATGCGGGATAGAAAGTGGAAGTTGTCCTCTTTCATCAAGGGAATATAGAAAGGGAGGAAAGCCTCGTCTCTCTCTCAGATTCGGGACTTTCTTCAGTCTTTGGGATGCCATGACTCGCCTGTCGTGCTCTAAGCCTATTCCTAAAACAAGGCTACGGCCTATTTTTAGTACCGCTGTGTTGTGTCAGTCAAAGATAAAGGGACGACGGTGTTTTTGAAGCTTCTCATTACGGCATAGTTATTAATTTTTTCATGTACAGCGGGAATTGACGGTACATCTCATAAATCTTCTTTGAAACATCTTTTATTCAGCTTTTACTTTTTGTGGAGCACACCCTTGATCCAGTTTATCAAGAATACTTTCATTTCTTCTGACACAAAACCTGAAACCACGGACCATGGAAAAGCATGAATTCCTGTGCAAATCCTCCATTTTTAAGCAACAATCTATCTAATTCAGTCCGACTTGACGGATGGAATTTCGTGTACATGCCAATTTCTTTATTACTCAGGCACAACAGGACTCTTCAGATTTATTTTTTTCAAAGTTGTTATCTCACAGTGCTACTTTATGGGAAATGAAGATATAGCTGGATGGCATGATATAAAGGATTATTTAACCTCGGCCTTTTCCCACATTTTTATGGATTATATTTGGTCATTCATCGCGCCTGCTAGTGCGAACACGAGTTTTCATTTTTTTCAATGCTCCTGAGAAAAACGCTATAGCTCCCCTATAGCAAAAAAATATAAAATAAGAAGAATGAAAAGGTTGCTTTCGCTGCAGGAATCGTTAAAGCCGATAGATAGTACATTTTTAATAAAATGAGTATCCTTTATCCGATTTTACTTTCCCATCGTACATACTTCACAATCACAAATACGCCATCCTAACTTTTATGAGCGCGCATGAAAAACTTTCTTGGTAGAAAACTCCACGTGATAGGAGAAGGAGAAAAGAGGATGAAAAGGAATAATGTAATAATAATAATGCACTTAAAGGCGAACTAGGAACGGCAGAGGAGAAAGGGTTGTTTTAATCCTGGTGTATCATGTAAGGTGTGTAGCTGCCGTATTCTTCTCTCATCATTTCCAAGATGCGTCAAGTACGTGCACCTGTGTGAATAATAGAAATACTCCTGGGACTACCTCTCGTGGACAGGGTTGCAAATGAAGTAAATTTTTCAAATACGTACATATGTGCCTCGCTTCAAAGGTTACACGTTATTCGAGCACAATAAGAAAGAGGTTGATTGCGTGCAAGTTGTATCGGGCCAGGTAGGATGGAGCGTGTCGACAACTTCGTCGAGAGGAGTAGAAGGCAAGCCTTGATTACCACATTAGGAAAGTTAGTAACCATAAAATGAAACCTTGTTTGCTTTCCACCACCAAGATCGCATTCCTCTTCGTGCGGAGGCAATGTAGTCTATCGTGCCAAGTAAAGTGAAAATATGAAAAAGTGAAAGCGCCGTAATACCTGGTTTCTGCAAACGTGCTAAGAAGGTTAGATATTTCGTGAAACGTATTGTCAAGGATGAAAAAAGCAACTGCTCCAACAAAGTACACAAAAGAATCAGTCTCGACGCATCTTGTTATACTTTTTATCAAAAAGTCAAAAAAATCAAGCCGTACCTAAAACTCCTGCTCAATATGAGCTTTTACTTTCTTACATTTGACTAAAAGCGCGTGTGGAAAAATCTTTAATTAAGCCAATAAGTGGGAATCCCAATTATAAAGGTGGAATGTACTTATTGGCAATGCTACTTTTCCCACCTGCATCAGCCTAATTACATTATCTGGAATTATTGTATCAGTAATGGCCCATATTCAAACGGTTCGTAACGTCCGGTGATACAGACGGCGTAGATTAACAGACAGACTACGCAAACCCAAAAATTATCGTTCTCGAAAGCATGCAAAATTTACGCTGAGGAATTACAATTCTGATACTATGTCATATATAACTGTGTAAAACACATTGCCCCGTCTACATTGTTGGCTGTAGTAGTAGGCAAAACGTCTGCTGAGAAAGTCCATTCCCTTCATTTTTGCAGGATATGCCCATTCCGTCAAAAACTAGTTTTCATGGGCGCATTCCCAGAGCTTTAAATTTGCCTTTCTTTGAGTAGAGTAGTTACATACACACACACGAAAACGATGAAAAACGTGGTGCAAAAACCAATTACAACCTTTCAAATCTATAATATTGCGTGTATCCAAGTCCCATAGTTCTCAATATGGAAAGGCTTTATGATGTAGAATGATTTCGCAATCGTCACTCCAATCGAAATGAAAAAACGGATAGGGTGAAAGCCCACAGGCGGCGGTGAAAGATAGCTCTGGTAATGAATTGCATTTCATGATCGGTCTACAAAACTGTTTTTGATCACATGAGGAAGAAAAATCATTTAATAGAACATGGTATAAATGGTTTATATCGTTTATATGCTGCATTCGCTATATCAGCGATATCTAATGATATAAATCAAAGTGGTTTCTTCTTCATATTCACTATTTTATTCAATATTTTTTTATTACTATTAATGTTCCCTTGAAATGAACGACGACCAATAAATTGTAAATCTTCACCATGTTCTCTTCAGAATAATTTACAATTTACGATGGCTAATGGATCCGCTTGCTTTAGTCTATGCATGAAAAAATCGAATTAACATTTTTGAATATTCCAATGTGATGTATTAAATAATTAGCAAAGCTATGAATGATTGCCCGGAGTCATGAATTTAAAAAGTATAGAGTATAGTGAAAGTTGCACACCCTCAAAACAACTTGGGTAACAGTAAAGGGAAAGCGATATAGCCAACCCGACAACAATCAATAGGTTACAAATATTAGGTACTTTGATTTTATCCCTATAGACATATGGAGGGCTTTGAACTTTTTAATTATGCACGAGTCGAATTTTTTCTTGATTGCATTGCATGCTGCATACATAAGTCAGGAAAAAAGATGGAATGGGGAAAGTTGCAAGTGAAAGATTGTATGATAGAAATATCCACGCCATATTCTGATAAAGGAATACAAATAATGTGACCACAACTGTCTCAACTTGAGACTCTCAAGTGAGACATTTTAGTCTCGCAAAAGCACTAACACTAGTGCTTTACAAGGCAATTTGGTTTAAACGTATTATTGCATTAAGTTGTCCAACTGCATCATGATACTTGCTTAGAATTATCCTATATACTTACACGTAACATTTTTACATTTGATTTGTAGTCTATCAAAGACAAAAATGTCTTTTATACTTACGGTTTTTTTGCTACTGGAATGTTGAATCATTGACGGAAATGGAAAGGGACAATAGGTCCAGGAAATAATTGAATTTTTTATTTTTCTGGTGCAAGGCAATCACTTTGGTGGCAGTTCAATTTTCTGCGTGTATTTGTCTGTGTAAAATTGCAGATGAATCATGTTCCCTTACTTTACTTAGTTACTTTCAAAGTCCAGCCACAACATGAGAAAGAAATGTTTTTCCAAGCGTGATAATAGGGAAAACAGCAGAAGCACGTATGATGAGAAATCAATCGTTTTCATGCTTTCTTAGCATAATGTATGTCTTGTGCTTGAATGAAATTGTTTGCACGTACAAAAAACGATGCAAAGTGATTCTTTTCCCTCACTTTTGAAAAACTTATCAATCAATCATTTTTAAACTCCAAACTTTTTCAATTTCAAACAGCCGAATCCCTTCTGACGACAGGAGATCATGAGGTGAGCACATATGGCAGACTTTGGAATTTGTAGTACCACCCACCAGAAGGAAGGATATTAATATTTTTTTATTTTCAAGGAGGACGGAGAAACCCGTAAAATTAAATGTATTGTTCCTTTGTGCGCTTTCTCATATTATGCAAAACATCAGAATTATGACACATTTTGTGCCATAAAGTGACTGAATACAGGAAAACCAGGAAGCATGTAGGAAACTTAGTTTTACCTTTGTAGACCTTTGTGTCTCTGCATATTATGATTCTCGGGGAATCTTTTTGAGAAAAGGATATACTTACATATACTTCATTTTTTCATTTTAAAAGTAGTCACTTCAGAAAATATGAGACGAAAGCTTTTACTCAAATCTTCAACTCTTTCCTGCTTCATACCCATACAAACTCCACTTCAGTAAGAACTGTACAAGTTGAAACAAAAAAGTAATCACGCAAGTGAAAAACTTTGGCCATTAGCTTTCCTTCACTTTCATTCTCGTAGGGAGTAATATATGAAGTTTAAAATGCCACAATATTTGTGCCGAATTCCAAAAAAGAATATGATGCTGGCATACCCTTCACTCACAAAATGGGTTTCTCTCCAACTCCACGGCATTGTTCTACTTTCCGTTTTTTTTTGTTAGAAGACTTCGCTTTAAGCCCTACCGCAGCAGCTTATTCAAAGTTTTACTTCATTTGAGTTGGAATCAAATGTGAATAAGTGCGCTATATTCTTACAGAAATAGCCAAAATATAAGTTTGCCTAGTAGCGTTATTTCCTTCCTTGGAATTTCTCTCTAGACTTATTCGCTACCATCATCGGTCATCAAAACGCAAAAACTTTGTGTAGAAATCAGACTCTCAATTATACATTTTTTCTTGGCTTTGACACAAAAAGTAAAATATGACCTCCTGTTTCCGTAATGGTGTTACCCACAAGGAATAAATGGACATTTTTCACCATTCAATGGAATGCCTTATAACTAACAACTAAAGATATGATATCTTTTTCATCGTTACAGCTGCATTTTTACTTTGGAGAAAAGGCGCTTACTCCCAAACTGATGTATTTGCAGAAAGAAATAATGTCCAAAGAAAGCAAGTGCAGTGCAACTGAACATTATTAGAGTCTTGTGTGCATGTAATAATAAAATCTTTTGAAACGAATTTTTCATTCTTTCTTTTAAAATGGAACTCGTGTCATTTTCCGCCTTTCTCGTATAATGTCTGTCTTCCTTCTCCGAGTCCTTTCTATTTTACTCTTTCAAAAAATAAGACTTGGGTCTTCTTCCTGTTTTTTACTAGCTTGAGTAGAAAGAGGTTATTACTGAAAATATGTATTGCAGGTTTAATACATCAACCACAGAAGACATTAACAATACCGTTGGTATAATCCGTTTAAAAAAGTTTTGCCAAAAAGGACATTTATGTGATTTAGGAATTTCTCCCGACATTCGCATACATGAGAAAGCATGCTATGCACTTGGTTGGGTGGAGAATCTAAAGACATAAACTATACCCTAGATTTCCGGATTTTTTACTTATGAAATTACCCTTTAGTTTCGAGATGTAATTTTACTTGAATGCTTTTTTCAAGTCAAAGTCACCACATTCCACATATATCTGAGCTGAGACATATGTAACCGAGAATCTCTTTGAGTTTTAGAATTCAGGAAGAATATACCAATGCTAAGTTAGTTTTCTAATCAATCGAAATCAAACATAAAGTATCAACTTAACGGGTACAGTAGAGTACTCGAGTACTGTCCAATTCAAATCCTGAAATTAATATTTTTATGTAAATATTTACGTGTTTCCTTATCAAAATTATACGCCTGAATTACTTCAGGAAAATCGTCTGGTCCAGATTCTAATCACACCTCTGAAAGTGAAAGTATACATTTTCGTTGGAAAGTCCAAGTTCCAGACTGAACCCAAAGTTTGTAACGCGAATTGAAACGTACATAACCACAGTTTTGCTGTAATCTCATGGGCCATCTTTCTGCTAGGCTTTATTTTAGTATGTTTTTGAAGCAATATAAACATAATCGGAGCTGAGAGAAATGCTCATCCTATCTGGCAAGAAGATATCTTCACACCTTTTTTCCACACTGCTCCCCAGCCAGTGCGGTAGCCCGACATGAAAGATGAGCCCATTTTTAGTTTCTCCAAATTCCTTGCAGAGATAATGGAAGCATAACATCGGTTTCGGTCGCATATCCATTAAAAAAGTTTCTTTGCAACAACAAGTGCAAACTACAGTTACAGGAGAAAGTGAGTCCCTTGCTAAAAAAATACCAATTTTTTGGGAGGAATCCAAACCAATTGCACACTGAGCATTTGAGGTCGTCTCTACTACTCCCATTAGCTTTGACAGTGATATAAGAATGCCCAGGTAGTTTCCAATTTCATCGAGAAGTAAAATAACGGTTTGTTCAATCCCAACTTAACCTAGTTTAGCTTTCCTCGACCCCTTCCCATTTTCTTTTGGAATGGAGAAAGGCCGTAAACGATGCCATTGCTACGCACAAAAAATATCTTGGAAAGCGTGGTGAGAATAGGGAAACTTCATTTGTAAAGCTTAGCCCACAAAATGCATCTACTTGACTTTGTTTCGCTGAAAGGTAATTTTTTGCGGCGATTCATAAAAATATGCTTTTACACAAAACCATAGCGTTACTTGCTATATTTAATAGCAAGCGATGGTGAAACCCACATTGTAATACTTTTGATAATTTGATATACATTCATTTTGATTTACGCGTAAAACGACGTAATTTTCAAACGATGACTTTCACTTTTATCTCCTCATCAATTTCCTTCCTGCTCCAACCAATTCTTGTTACTTGAAAATATATGTATATCACCCAATTAAGCCGAAATGTATGTGTTTGTAATTTTGTTATATTGATTTTTGTTTGTATCTACATAGATTCAGATTCCCTCCAAACTTTCTAGGATAATATGAATATAGCAGTCTATTTGTAGTTTCATCATTATTACCTTTATTTAGGTTTGTGGTGGAGTTGTTGGAGTGTGGATGAGCACTCCCGTTTTGCGTCACCGTGTTATTGAGCACAGGGGATGTAGTCTCTTTGCTGGTTCCGCATCCCATGGCCACATTTGTTTTCTAACTTTAGAACTTCATGCAACATTTAAAGATTGATGCTGATTACGGAGAGTAAATTACACGTAGAGAATGTCTCAAGTCACCGACAACATCAGTGGCAAAAGTTTCTTTCCAAATTTATACTCTAATGGTGTAAAGTCGATTTCACAGTCTAAAATCGGAGGAGAAAATGTTGTTGGTCGTTCTTTTGCAATTCAAAGTTGCAATTACCAGTTTGCCTAATTAAAGCTTAATGGATTGTAAAGAGATAGTAGCAAATTGTGAACTTGGTGGTCCTGATGTATGTATGTATAAAAGTTTACGTTTGGATATGTATACTGTTAAATTATAGTTTTTAGATGCAGCATGTACAAAGTACCACAAATGTGAGATAATTTATGTACATGTATGTATGTACATACATAGATGATCTTCTGATTACATTCTCTAAGCTTCTTAAGCAAGCGGCTTGTGTAACACGTGTAAACAAATCGAAGGTTTGTGATAACAATCTTGGGATCGATTTTACAATATTATAACTCCATCAACTAGGTCATCACCGTAATGTGATCGTTGCAGGCTTAAAAATGATGGCTGAAAATTGTTCACGTTCCTCCTTGATTTTATGAGGTTGGCTTAAAATGTCCTCAAGTAATGCTGAGGTGACTGGGTCATCAAGATTCGATCGGTTTTTGGAGAAAGCATTTTGCGTTTCATATCACATCACACTATTTTAATAATTTTCCCCATGACTTTAGCAGTTTCCAGCAGAGTGTCTGAACGATAAGAACGCTTTATTTGATTTCCGTAACTTTTAGAAGACGAAGAAGACTCAAAAGTTTTGTGATAAAGAGCTCCTAATTATCAGTGTTTTCGTTGGATACCATCAGGCAAAATATTTTTCTTGGTGGTTCGGGTCCAGAAAACTTGTATTACAAGTGGAGAAAGTTCCTACTTCTGATGATCATCACACCAACGACATTATCGTAAATCTGTCTGGTTCAGAAAAGGGAGGACAAGTGGATTCTGTACCACGAAGAGAAAATAGCATGCATGTATTATGCATACAAAAAAATTAACAACAACACTCCAAAGACGACTGAAATGCTTGTTCTGGTGCTGGTGCTGCTGTAGGTGACACCGGAGTGGGAACGGAGGAAATATATGTATATTCTCCCGTCAAGAAGGATGGAACCACTTTCCCTCTACCCGAAAAAGCTCTTCTTCTTCCTTTTTATGGTTATGTAGTTTTTAGAAAGACATGGAAATATCCTCAAGGAAAAAGAGTTTTTATATTCGCTCTCAATTTTGTCTTCATCTGTCCCTAGTTGTCTTGTCACATTTCTTTTTGTTTCATCAACTCGTACAATGCGAAAAAAATCCTGTGCTCTTTCCTTCCCGTAACTTAATTCCGGATTTGGGTGGGAGACAAGAGCTCCAAGTAGAATGAGCTTTCCAAGGTTGCTTGTTGAGTGGATTTTGTGTTTTTCTCTTTTATTTATGGCAAGCAACACAAAAGTTGTAAATGCATTTCTTCAAAGAGTCTCGTTTAGCAATATTCGCACGTTTTCAAGCAGAGAGCGTGAATGGGAATGTAAATGAATGGTAATTAGCAATAAAATACTAGTCACAGAACATAACGTATCCCCAAGAAATATATTACGCTGAGTTGTACTTTACAGATTTTTGTAGAAATTTTCACTAAATGTGTTCCACTCTCCAAATATTGCCACTTTTGTTCTGTATTTACCAGTCAATGACAACAAATTCGTGACGTCACTTTCTCCAGACTGTCTTCACCGCTAACGCATACGGTGATAAAAAAATCCAATTACACTTTTTACTCACTTGGGCCATTTTCATCACGTTGGCCCTTTTGGAAAAGATTTAGCTGTGTCTTCCTCACAGTTTGTATAGTTTGTATGCACGTTAATCAGAATGGTGTTACATGTAATATATCCTTTCTCCCAAAGGTTTTGAAAATCTGTACGTTGCTGTTTTTGAAAATGCCACTAATTCACTCCTCTGTCAAATTAAAAACGTATTTTTTGAACATTTATACTTTTGTAGCAACAATTTGATTTGTAGGAATTTTAGAAAAAAAATTGCGAGTTTGCATTAAATGCTGACATACTGATATTTTGCACAGCCTGCACCGGACTGGACTGAACGACCAACAACAATCTAATGATACAATTTGTTTTTGACGGAGACACGCTGTCGAATGGCAAAACCAAGAAGAAAGTTAGAAGGGGGTAAATAAGCAAAAAGCGTGAGCGTAAAAAGAACTTTCACCTGCAGTCAGTGGCCTTTTTGATATTAATGTTCATGTGCATACTAAAATAGTTATATCACATCATTTAGGTATATTCCTACAAGTGTTTTTCTTTTCTTTCTTAAAGCCTCTGTAAGAACATGCATGGCACTTTTTCCTGATGGTTGCATGCATGCTATACACCACTTTGTTTCATGTTTTATGTGCTCACACAAGAGTGAAAATAGCCCTAGTATGTACTTTAAATGTTGCATTTCTGCTTGGTTTGCATATGAACTTAAAAGTGATTGATTGCAACACTACATTATTGCTACACTTCAATTTTCGAAATAGGGTGGCCATTTTACTTCATACATACATACATTTAAAATGAATGTATGTAGATATGCATGTACAATGACAAAAGCGTGACAGTCAACCAACTTGATTTTTCTGACATGGTATGAAAACGTTATCCTCTCTTACTTTGCAACACCGCTCAATGTTTTAAACTTGGCAGGGAAGGTAAGCGATCACGGTGATGTTAGTCATTCTGTTAAAATACTGACACTCTGCTGAACTTGGTCAATAAAATCATTAGCAAAATCTATAAGAAGTACCTAGGCATATATTGGATTATGCACGCGCACGAGAATTCATAGGGTGTTGTATAGATGCATTAGGTAAATGTAAGAATTCCAATTATTTTTAAAAGGGAGTTGGTCTTCCCTTGTGACTATGACGTGAATAGCAATCTACATTTACATAAAATTCTTGTCAAACGAAAGGTGAACAGAGCATTTTATTGTGCATAATTTAGTTAACTGGTATAGGTACAATTTTTGGAAAACATGTAGATATTGTGTGACCAAGTCACAGGCATAACACATGTGAATGGGACATTTCTTCAATTGAACAGGCAATAAAAAATTTTTCTTTAACATTCCCTGGTATATTTGCCCAACTTTAAATGCAGCTTGTAGTTAAAAAATGTACTTTTGCTTGAGCAATAAATTCATTTTGTATATTAATATAAAATGCTTACAAACCGTGTTCAATAACACCAAAAGGGTTTGACTTGCGAAACTTACAAGGAGCTATGCCTATTCTAAAGCATTTGGGGTGGGTTCAGTAAAAGTTTAATAAGCTAAAGTATATAAATTATGTACGGTTTCAAGTGATGACTAAGGCTGATATGGAGTGGTCGTGCTGGGCAGTTTGTACTTTTTGCTAATAATGTACATAAAGCAACTTAGTATATACATTTTTGGCTAAATTGGTGGTTGTAAAAGCAGCTAACGAATTGTAGAAACCGGTAGTGCAACAATCTCTCAACTTCTTTGAAAAATGGAAAGGTGAAAGCGCTTCGGGTACTTTCACCCAAGCTGACGACATGGCTATTGCTCCAACAAACATCATCTCATGTAGGTGTGTATTGGGGTGTTTGAACTTCAGATGAATTGAAATACCTCGAAAATATATGTTTTTTGAGCGATTAAAAACTGAGAATAACGAAAGGTAATCAAATAAATGGCGGCTTTGGCTTTGGAATGTTGGTGAAATGATGATGGAATGTTAAGCAAATTGTGGAAAGTGAATGAACTTTGATGATGACTTTTTGACAGGGCACTTGCTATTTGATGTCGGAGTGTGTAGGGATTTGAAAGTAGCACTTTAAACTAGGAAGCCAGGAGAAAGCAGCGTCATTAAGTCAATAATAATGATGTAACAGACGGTGAAAGCAATAAAAAAATTTATGCATTACGGTTCTAAAAATTGGAAAGGTAATTGGACCCAGGACTTTCTTTTTCAGATTTGAAATTCTCTTTGGCCGACTATACAAACGGCTCATGCTATTGGATTCTTTTAATGGATGTCAATATAAAAGCAATAAAAAGAATGCAGCTCGTGTAAAAAACACGGCTTTGGATTCTTTTAATGGATGTCAATATAAAAGCAATAAAAAGAATGCAGCTCGTGTAAAAACACGGCCACAAGGGACATACTTAAAGCAGACTGATGGTGGAATTTAATTTGCCCAAAAAAAGCTAGAAAACCGTTTTCCAAGTCAAACTAAATAAAAGACTGGGAAAAACGAGATAGCGTAATGAACACATGCAGGCTTATCTTAAGTAGCTTTATTATTAATGAGAGTCTTATTTTTACTACAGAACGGTTTTTTTGCAAAAAGAGGATAAGAGCAGAGCGGCGTCGCTGGTTTCGCAAAGATTTGCATAACAATTAAAGCAATATCTTTACACTGTGTACAACACAAATGCTCAAAACAAGTTTAAGAGTGTGATTTAGATAATTCCATGGAAGAAAAAGGAAAAATCGAGTGGGGGTTGGTGAGACTAATGTAGCATAGGTATTTGGGATTCTTGAAGTACGCATACGAAAATCATACTGCCCATTACCACTTGAAATGTTTGGTGAGTGCAATGTGCACTAAAGTTAGATAGATGACCGATAATTTATTAGCATGTCCGCCAGTTGTGGGTTAATGACCAAGCAAAACCTCCCTGTCACTTTTTACGTTTGATTATTACTGCAAATGCTTCCTGGTTTATTTTCGTCTTATTCGCCTCCTTTTTTACCATAAGGCCATTTTTTACCTTTGCCATACTGACTCCTATGTCGGATATCCAAATATATGGAAATTGAAGGTATTGCGTATAAACATTTCAGGAAATTATAAAGGTGAAAATTGTGTACAAAGTCTCGATTTTGTGGAAGAAAAATTCGTCATGCATACTTATATGCATAAATAGAGAGAAATTATGAATGTATGCATATACATACGTACGCTTGTGTATTCATTTCTTGTAGGTAGAAAGCGTTGACTTTTACGGAAAATAAAAAGGAGCCAATTTTGGAGAAAAAATTCTTTGGTAGACTATTCCACAAAGTGGGCTGGATCGAGATATTTATTTTTCTTTCTCCAAAATATTAATGATATTAGTCAACTCTGTACTCACCGGCTTAACTAAAGGTTTTAACCGAAGAAACAGAAGCGTTGTGGGAGGATTGGACTTTTGTTTAGAAATTTTTGTACCTTTGAATATCGGAATTTCTTTTCCTTTTGAATTTCG
>JAHZMY010001790.1:0-15320 GCA_027743915.1 Seira sanloemensis | reverse complement strand
CGGTCACGCTTTTGGGCGTCGTGCTGGAAGTCAAAGTCACCTTGGCGGGAGACCTTGATGATGTGGAGGACGGTCATGTTAAAGCCGTGCTCCTGTCCGTTTTCAATGTAGTCGAGGATATGCTCGTGCCTGCAAGTATGTACATATTTTAAATTCAAGAAATCTTTTGACGGACATAACCAAATATAAATATTTTTAGGAATTACTCAGCCTCGTTGCATTTTAAAATCCGGCATTTGAATAGAGAGGTTGGTTCAAAGTTTGGGATGGACTGGAGGAGCTGGAGGGCGTCCGGCCGTCGGTTGGCTTTACGTTGAGACTAAATAAAATAAAACAGATTTGATAGATTAACGACGATTTTAAAAAGTAATACAATCAATCAAACTGAGAACTGGAGTTTTCAACTTAGTTGTGATTAATGAACTTACAGCAGGTGCACTCATGTTGGCTATATTTAAAAGAGCTAGAACACCGGGTGGCGGTTAGAGATCGCTTTCGCAGCAGTTGGTAGTTGAAGTATTCCAGACTGAGGGCAAATTCACGACAACAGGACTAAAAAAAGATTTAAAAGTTGTACAATTAGGCATTTTGCACAGGATAATACAGACATTTAGTTCACTGATTCAATTACAAAATTTTATTGCATATTGCATTCCAATTAAAATTGTTCTTCAAGTACTTACCTGAACTTCAAGTCAAACTAAATTGAATCACTCTGCCGACTTCCGTTACCTTTTAAAATTACCCTTTCGTACTTAATTACGCGTTGATCAATTCGTCGTTCAATTTTTGTTGCATCTCTTAAATGTAAAATGATCAAGCCACCTCAGACACCTCCTCTCTCGACGTTTTCCCTGCCGTTCAAAACGTTCGCTATTAATTGAAACATGGGTTTTGGTGAACTTTTATGAAGAATGAAGAAAAAATTATTACACTAAGTTGTGTACTGTTAATATGGGGGAGGCAAATACCAACTTTAACTTTTAATGTAATACATTCCAATACCTTCCTATAGACTTTCAGACAGAGTAGTAGCGTGAAGCTTTTGTACTATTACTCAAGAAAAAAAGTAGTGCACAAAGTGATGATATATCTATCACAAACAAGACAATTTTGTTGTTAGCCAAGTAGAGAAAGTGATTATGTATTCCCTTCTTTCTTTTTCATCGTCAGTTCGACGTGTCGCCTTCTTCGTTTATCACAGACTCGTCAACGTTATTTACCTAATCAGCAATTTGTTGTGGTGACTTCTTGACGAGAGACTTCGTGCATTCACTCGAATACTTCCAGCAAATAAAAGATAGTATGCAGCCGCAGCTTCCCACTTAAAGTTCTGTGGAGTATTAGTAGGTGGACGTAAAATGATTCATTCCGATTGATAAACGCAAAAATATTGGCTGGTTCAGATAACTAACCCCAGTTGAGGACAAAAGTGCCGGTAGACGAGGTCAGTGTTTGAACAGGCAACTTTCAAAACTTTTTACATTGCATTTATTATTTCAATTTTATTTTATCTTGGTTGGGTTGTTGTTGGATTGGGAGATGTTTTGTTTTGACATTTTTTGTTCCACCTGCTTGAATTCTTTCGACGTTCGTGATTTAGCATAAATTTCAATCGCAATTGGTCGTTTATTGTTTAATTTAAAATCCTTTCTGTTCAAGTGGGATTCATTTGCTCATGTCATTAGTTTAAATTGTACTTGGTCTAGAAAGAAAGGTGTACGAGGATTGAGGTCACCAAAGTCGTTTTACGGAGTGGAGACGTAAAGAATTTCGAAAATTTTACGATCCCCTGCCAATACTTTTTTTTAAATCAAGTAATTTATTATGTCTGTGAGGATTTGATCATCATTTGAAAGTGCTTTAATTTTATTTCCCTTTCCATTTTTTACATATTGTAATCCGCCTACTTCAGGACGACGAATAATGGAGCCGGGCGGTGTGAGTGAACACCGTAGGAACCGTTTGGGTGCGACGTTTCCAGGACGTTCCGTTCCGTCTCCACTCCAAAAGACAAAAGTGGGGGAAGAGGAGCTAATTAAACTAGACGACACGAATGATTTCCCCTCCCTTGGGTCAAACCCGAAATCTTCAGGCAAGAAGGCGATTCGAAAACGAATGTGCCGCGGAGCTAGCCGAGAAAGTGATGTATTACACAAACCGAAAAGAGCACGAAGGAAAAGAAATGAAGGCGATTATGGGCGGTGACGCTGGCAGTGAGTTGGAAATAAATATAAAATGTTGAATGCTATCCCATTTTACCAAGGCTGAATCACATTTGTTGACTAACATTTTGCCATCTGCTTGGTTTGGACTATTTAATCGTTGATTGTAAGTACATATATTGGTCTTTCAGCTGCGAAGGAAGAAGCAAAGAAGAAGGGAGATTTGAAACCGGAGGCAATAATAATAACCGTAAGTGAGCCAATGGATGTTGATGTGACTAATGATGTGGCTGCTGAAGCTTGCGGTACGTCTGTCCGATCCAATAATCTTGACTTGAGTCCATAATTGCTCTGAAATCGGTTTTAATTAAAATAAGCATGATTCCATATTTTCAAAACTTACATTTATACTGTGCAGGAGGGCCTGGTGCCAGCTCTCCGAAACCGATTGGTGGGCGACCACAACAACATTCCAACGTTAAAAAAGATGACGAAAACTTGCTTGGGTTGATGAAGAACGCTACAATTTCCAATCCACTGGGTAATATTATTTTAACGCCAAAACCACTATATCGGCTTGTATAGATAAAGTTCTTTTGTAGTTAATATTTTAACTTTGAATATGTGATCGGTCTCCTTCAATTTTATGTAATTGGAAAACGATGATTTTTAATGACGGATATTTTTCTCGCACCAGGAAATAATTTTCAAGTCAGCAAAACCCATTCAGAAACCCAGAAAGGCGCTAATCTCACCAGTTTCAGTTTATCTGGTAATAAGTCTTAAGAATTAAAATACTACATATTAGGATTTTGTCGTAGCCTTACCGCATGCAATTTAGAATTATTTTGGAGGAAAACGTTTCGCCTTTTGTTCCTGTTTCCAGAAAAGTCTTTCTTTCGGGAATACACTATGGTGAATACCGACCTCGGTAATCAGTTGAACCGTGACAACCGGCGATTCACCGCGTTATTCAACTGGCGAGGTGGGCAGAGCTACTTAACTACAAAAGGTCATGGAATCCGAAACTGGCCATCTATCCAGAAAGCTCTCGGGAAGGTGTCAGAGACCACCACTATTCATGTTGGCGATTTAACACCGTCGCAGATCCTTCAACGTCTGATGGAGTCGTACAATCCGGAAGCGAGACGCTGTAACTTTGGTGTCCTCAAGTCTCCGCAACTGGAAAGACTGCTGGGTGTACATTTGCCTCAAATTGCGAAGAGAGTGTTAGAACTTCCTTCAAGACTGTCTACTAAACCCGAGCTGCTAAAATATGGAGAGAACCGCACATTTTACTTGGATAGGAACTTGGCCAGCAGTTTGATTGCCAATGCGGTGCTCTGCACCTTCCCCGATGAAATGCAGGGGATTAATCCGGGCTTCAACTTTTTAAAGTCAGTAATGTCAACCATTAAAAAACATTTTGTTGACTTAGTCACTCGTGGTAATTGATTTTAAAAGGTTTTAAATGAAAGAATTTGAGGAAATTGTCACAGTCTCACAAAGTAATAAATAATTGATAATAGGAATTTTTTATTAGTTACAAAAACGTTTTCAGTTAACTTTCATGATCAGTCAACTTTTTTGTTGAATTTTTGTCAAGTTGATTTGACGGTTTGGCCTTATCGTTTTTGTGTAAAGTTGTTGTTAAGCAATTCTAAAACGTTTAGAAAAAACATGTAGCTCTCTAAACTATTCGATTCTTATTTTACATTTATTTTCAGACTCTATGACGAAACTCACGACGACGAGAAGACCAGGGTGAAGCAGGAGAAGTTAAAGTGCATTTTCTCCTACTTCGATTACCTCTCCGACATGCCTCGCAGCGAAGGGCACAGCATCATCTCTTACGAGCGCAAATGCATCCGCACCCAACAACGCTGGCACGAGAAAGTCGTGCCCCTCTGCTCCTTAGAAATCGAGCTCGGAAAGCGCATAGAAGATTCTGAAGGCATGCTCCAAGTCGACTTTGCCAATCGGTACGTGGGCGGCGGCGTCCTCGGCAACGGTTCTGTGCAGGAGGAAATCCGCTTCTGTGTCTCTCCCGAGCTCCTTTGTTCCATGCTCTTCACCGAACCATTATCACACGACGAAGTCCTTCTCGTCACGGGGACCAGGATCTTCAGTTCCTACGAAGGCTACGGGAATAGCTTCACGTTCAAGAAGTTGGACGACGACAAACATCCGTGGCGCAACAGACAGAAGGACAATCTGGGGCGTGACTTCACACAGGTCGTGTGCATGGACGCGTGGCACTTCCGGCGGGACGAGTGGTTCCTCCAGTACCAAAGGGAGAAGATTGAGAGGGAACTGCACAAGAGCTACGTGGGATTCACCCAGGGGCAATTTAAGACTCCTGTGGCGTGTGAACGAAAGGCCGGAAATGAGATATTATGTGGAGGGGTACGAGTCGGCCAAGAGATTCAACGACATTGGAAAGCTTCTCGTGGAGCAGGAGGTAATGGTCATGGATCTTTACAAGATAGTTTGTAACTACGAGCACCTGTTTTAGTCGCGGAAGGAATCAAAACTGCAGTCTATTTGAGCACGTTGAGAGGAATGTGCGGGCAAGGAGTCATCCGAAGCCGAACTATTCCAAGGGGAGAGGACGGGGTAACGACGGGAGTAGCTATGGGCAAGGCTCGCAATCTGCCTGCTCCAAATTCTTTTAAGTTGCTGAAATATTGTTGTATGAGTATGAAAATTATGTATTACATTTTGTTGATTGATTTACATGATCTATTGGATCTCGGAGTCTGTAGCAACCGCTGTGGAAATGATATACCTAGGTAATTATTATGTACTTGCTAGACTACACTCGTGGTTGAGTGGATTATTTTTGAAAAGTGCTTATGAAAGTTAAAAATAAAATTGTTGTTTGTACGATAGAGTTTAGTTGGTAGTGTAGAGATTGCTGTGAAAATAAAAAATATTGTGTATTATGAACTCTCTTCTTGATAGAATTTATTGTAAGAAAATGTTGTTACCTATTTTGGCTGGTGTTTGGTGTAAATAAAAATTTCGACTTGAAAAATGAAAGATTGTTCGAGGGAGTTTGAATCTTAAATATTTTTTACGGGACTAAAAAATACTTTTCAAAAAATTATTTTAATTAAACGTCCATCCAAAATAGCCCTACAAATTTCAATAAGCGTTATTTAGAGGGAAGAGTAACATGGGGTAGTCAGGCGTCTTCAATCTTTATTTTAATGTTCAAATTCTGATCTCATACCTCTAAATTCAGGAATCAATTATTTAATCTCAGCAGTCGTAATACTGTTATTCTGACTTGAAAATATGTACTTGAACATATTATACGTGCCTACGTACAAAACAATTTTTCCTTGCATGTTCTCACGTCCAGCTAGGTGTTCTCTGCATAAACATATTGACTAATTGACGAAGAGTTGCGTAACGCCATTGATTTATTTTATTGTAAATATTTATCTAACGTTAATCCCTTTCTCTTCATTATGTACATAGGTAGTTACAGAAACAAGTAAAAATTCTCCGTTCAGATAAATTCCTATTCATTTGCTCGAGTCAACAAGCTAAAGAATCCCCTCTCATTCAAGTCAAAAATAAAGTAAAAATATCTAGATTTTCTTAGTCTTTGTAGACGCAAATTTTTCTTTAGTGTTTTGTAAAAAAAATCATGAGGGACATATCATATACATGTCCTCCCGTGAAATCCTCGTCCATCCTATTTGTGCAGTTGTAATGCGAAATGCAATTTGGAATGAAATCATAACAATCATAAGCAACCACAATGAATAACAAAATTGGCATATATTTGAAACTCAACAAAGCCAAGTCAAACGCATCGTTCAACTTAAAGAACAGGCATGACATTGAAACCAACTAATTGTGATTGCAGGAGGAAATATACACACGTGAAACCCGAAATGCATATTTTTTTTACTGCGTAATGAATGACTGTGAAAATCATTGGGTGAGTACTTTTTTGTCAGATTGTTTAATGCAGTTACAACTTCAGTAGGGATTAACAGAAAATATCCCTAAGCAAACGAAATGTTGTACTGCTTGGTTTGCTACGACATAGATTTTCAATATTTTTTGACTTGGATCGCGGACCTGGATTACGGGCCTGATGGACTTCCAAAAACCACATTTTTACTTTTATTCGATAGTTAAACGTGTATAAGCAGGCAAACTAAGTGGCGCTTTATGGTTTCCACTTCCACAGTTTAAAAAGGAATAATCCTGAATGAAAATTATGACATAAATAATTATGCAATGAGAATTCTGGACACGAGTCGAGCGGCACATGGCACGCGAGACGTTTTTCGCAGCGCAGCAATCAACCTTCTCGCCCTAAGCCGTGCAATGTATACATATAGAAATTTAGCTTGTGGCATTTATTCTTACCTAGATGTACCACATCACCCCAAACCCAATTTTTGCAACTCACATTACTCTAAAATTGCGAGTAATTTTGCATGAACTGATATTATATTAAGGACGTTGTTTGATGACCTCTCTTTATATGCAATTTTAAATCTTTTATTGTTCGTTACTTCTGAAACTCAATGATGCATATGTAGCTGCATACTTATGCCAAAGTCAAACGAGCATTTACGTAAAGGATTTTCCTCATTCTACTATTTAAAACCTTACCTGTAACGTAGTTAACTTGCACTATAAAGCCTCTGTTACCCAGAATTCTTGTTAGTTCCTTGTCATTTAGTATTCGTAAAAAATTTAGTAGTTCTCAACAAATATAGCTGGAACATTGACTTAATCATTTTAAACGCGATCATAAATTTTTAGTTTATGTACAGGTAATCCTGCTCCCCTGTCGTCATTTTATTACGATTCTAATTTCAGCAATTTTTTTCGAATACATGTAGAAAAATGGTGACGTTGAAGCTAACATATACGAATTACATATTTCAATCACTAACTTGTCCTTGCATCCCAGATAATCCTATTTATCCTTTAAATTTGCCTTACGAATATAAAACGACAAATTACGCTCATTATGCTGTAATTAATATAATCGGACCATATTCATTATAATCCTTAATACGAAACCTTGGGTACTAAATTCGCGTTCGCATTTCTATTCATTTTCTTGAGTCAACAAGCTAAAGAATCCCCTCTCATTATCTCCACGCAACTGTTCCACCTGCTCCACAATTTTACCATGCTGCTCCAACTGGTATTCCCTGTAAATCTCCTTCAAGCCGAGCTGCTCGCAAGTGTCCCTGCACGACTTTGAGCTTTTCATCATTTCCTCCAGCTTCTCCGAACTACATTGCTTCGCCGCCTGCACCATTAAGAAGGAATAGATTTTGCTTGCAAAGTCCGTCCTAATCTGCTCCATCACATAGCCCTGTTTTGCGCAGGGCCCGAACACGCTCTCAAAGTCCTCGCGCACTTGGAGGTAGTGGCCGATGGAGAATGTCAGCTCCTCCACTTGTTTCATCAGTTGTGGGTCGGAGTGGATGCCAGCAAAAATCATGGCTACCTTGATCGGGAGGAGAAGTGTGATGTAGGTCGACTTGTATTTGATGATGTTCGAGTAGTGACAGACTTTTAGTCTGGAAATTGAAAATAGAAAAACATGATCAAGCTCCAAAAACCGGGAAACCAAATTATCAGATTGCCCCGGCAAAAAATTCATTTGTCGTTGCATACTTTTCTTGCCAATCTTGTCCGCTCTCACTTCGTCGTGTACGCTGGTCAAGGAGAATCCTGCCGGTGGTCCACTTGTCCAAACTGTCCCTCACCGTTTGGTGAAGCGCTGGGTAGCATGGCAAATCGCCAAAGTATTTCTTGAGAAGGCGCAAGCAGCCCATGAACAGCATCAGCGTGTCGTTCACAGCAATATAGCCCGTCTCTCTTTGGATGTACCAAGTGGGTCGGTCACCCCGTTTCTGTGTTTCGTCGACGAGGTCGTCGGCAATGAAACTGGCTGTGTTGTACTGCTCATAGTAATTTGAATGAAGTTTAAATGATGATCGATGTTCATAATGCTGCATGCAAAAAGGTGAAGATTGTAAATAACTACAGATTAGTACGTTTATCTTACGACTTCAATAATCCATCCGAGCAAAATTGCGAGACGCATGTTGGCCTTTGTCGGGTTTGGGGCAAAGTTCTTGTAAGCAATCGGTACTAGGTGGGACCTGAAATATCAAAAAAGTTTTAAAAATGAATTTTCGTAAAGAACTTGCGATTGTTTGACGAATGAGTGCAGTGTAGGCAGTTTTCCGTCTTAGTGTATAATTTCACAACACCCCATTTTCAGTAATTTGGACTTAGTCCGGAAATCGTGAATTTCTTCATCCCTGTATATTTTAACTCTGCGGGTCGTTCAATATGTCAAAAGATAAGACAAATGCATCAACTTGGTTGGTTTGAAGGAATTTTGGAAATAATTAAAACCCTGATTTTTAACAAAGTTATGAAAAAATAAACTTATAAACGCTTATGAAACGTATGCAAAAGTGAAAGTAAAAATATTTTTTTCAAAAATTTATTAAAACTCAGGGTTCTATTTTATCCCAAAATTCCCTTAATCCAAATTCCCTATTTCCGGAGTACGTCCAAATTACGGAAAATGGGGTGCTGTGAGATTTTTTATTTTGCGTTTTCTGGCACACCTTTTGATGAGGAACAACCTGGGACACGAATAATTCACTGAAACATATGAGGCGTCGACCTCCATGTTCAATAGACCAAAATGTGCTGATAACTAATAAAATTTTATAAAATTTCACGATAGTATTATTACCTGAGATTTTTGCCCTTTTGCACATTAAATTCGAGCGCTTTCAGCACCCACTCCCGCATCAAATCCATGCTTTGCGAAGGCGCGTCATTCAGTTCCATCATGTCGTGGACAAATTCCTTGTACAGCGTTTCAATATCCGCTATTTCCTCCGGGGACAGGTCGCACCCGGATCCCTTTACACCCTCAGAATTAGACTTGACCATGATGTCGCCTCTCTCTCTCTCTTTCCTTTAAAAATCGTTTTGCCTTCAAGCGTCAAGAGAGAAAAAGCAGGACTAACGTGCTTGAAAGAAAAAAAGAGTCTTGTCGGACATGCCGGACTCCACTGCATCACACTTGCGATTCAAAATTCAGTACAGAATGAAAATACTAATTATTCATCCGCAATGCAATGGACATTTATGTAAAATTTAACAAAGCCATGAAGCCTAGTCAATTTTAATCCATTGAAAAGGTTCAGTTATTCTTCCCACATATTGTTTTAGATACATTCGCATAAACAATAGAAAGAGAATATAATCTTGTGAGTCACAACAGGTAAATACGTAAGCGCATCTGTTCATGAAATAATATAGGCATGGCATTGAAACCAACTAATTGTGATTGTAGGAGGAAATACACACACGTAAAATCCAAACAGCGTTTTTGTGGCTATGTAATAATGAATGACCGTGGAAAACATCTAAAATGATTAGTTTATTATATTATTTTAAAGAAAACTCGTCACGACGCACCATACGATGTGATTGCCAGCGCACAATATTTTTTAAAATTATATTTGCCAACGTAAAAAACAAAAGTAGTAAAGCCAATGCATAATTAGCACAATGGAGTAACATTTACAAGGGGATTGGTTTAATTAAATGTTTATTTGATTTTTTTTTCATCTCACGCCATCTACAAAAATCCTGTTTTGCAATTGACTTTGATGTACGCCAAATTGTTTCTCAAATATTTTTCAAATCAAATAAGGGAACAAGAGTCGGTCGAAGAAGTCTTGGGAAACCAAAATTCTTTTGTTTTGTTAAAAGTCAAATTCGAAAGCATTGTGATTTCTTAGCTTTTCTTCCCATTCTTATTTATCGTCCCAACTTAATGTTCGAGTGTAAAAAGACGAATTGAGCGCATTACACTAATTCAGTAAATTATGCTCGTATTCATCGCAATTACACTTCTCAAGTCACGGAGTCTAAAATGTTCTTTCGCATTTTTATTCATTTCTGTTCAATTTTCCCATATTGCAGCAACTGATATTCACTGCCAATCTCCTTCAACACAAGCTGCAACCATTAAAAAGAACCAGGTTTGCTTGCAAACTCCGTTTTAATCTGCTCCATCACATAATTGTAATAGTCCTGTTTCGTGATGGCACCGAACGCGTTCTCAAAGTCCTCGCGCACTTGGAGGTTATGTGGCCGATGAAAAATGTCAGCTCTTCCACTTGCATCATCAGTTGTGGGTCGGAGTGGATGTCCGCAAAAATCATGGCTACCTTGATCGGGAGTAGGAGTGTGATGCAGGTCGACTTGTATTTGATGATGATGTTCGAGTAGCGATAGACTCCAAATCTAGAAATTGGAAGTAGAAATATTTTATCAGAGTCTGAATTTCAAATTAAGAATATGTAAGAGTTTATGCTTGCTTCTTTATGAGAAGTTAGAGCAACGAGGAGAAAGTGTAAATTGAATAAATACTTATCTGAGATACGTCTAGATATTTCTTATCTAAGGCAATTTCCATCACAACCACACCTGACATCTTTGAATACGAAAATGATCAAATCAAACATTTTAATAAAAAATATTTTAGCCTAATTTTACAACAAATTCATTGCGCTGTTTTTAACTCAGCAATTTTTACCAAGCATGATAACTTTCCTGAACAGCTCAATTAATTTCCCTTCAAGTTCAAATAGTTACTCCACTGTTAATCTCCAGCTTATCACTAGCCAGGATGACTATCAGTTGCAGTCTAGCGTGTTTGAGAATCGTCGTGTTCTTCATAGGTCTTCTGGAAGTGGTAAGTCAGAAATCTCTTACTGACTTTTTGCAGCATTTGTGATAGCTCTTTGCTCATTTTTGATTTACGCACTTTTTAGATATACTTGAACCTAAACCTCCTGTTCGTAATTTTGGCAGCCGCAGGTGCATCCTACATCTTTATTAGCGGTATTAAGATTAACGTACCGATAAATAAAACATATGTCATCATTATTCTTGCCATCTCAGGACTTACAAATCTTTCTCATCCATCTTATTGCTTCCGCTTTGCTCCTTATGTCTTCATCGAACAACCGGATTGTAATCAATCTTACTTTATCCTATTGTTTGTAATAAACGCAACCTCTTTTTCAGTTGACTACATCTAAGCTGACATTTTATTAATTTCCAGCTTCGGACATTTTAGATATAATTTACACAAGTCTTAGGAGTTATGACATTTATTGCATTTCGATGACTTTGAATTTTACTCTTTAAAACACGTACTGCTTTTCAAAAAATCTTCGTATACCATTAATCATATATTTCCCAAAATTCGTTCATAAAAATTATTTCGCTGTCTGGGGAAGTGAGAATTGCAACCGAGCAAAGTCCGAAGCAAACTTGCGGATAGTCTAAATCTAATACGAGGACTTTTTGGGATTGTATATGTACTATAGATCTACGAAGCGCGATTTTATTAGACACGTACACATCCACATTTTACTTTTTCCTAGGTACTTAACCCATGGTAATGTTAATGAACTGAAGTTGGGAAAAGCCAAGTGCATTTTTGCAGGCGGTATGGAAAGGTTGGAAGGCATAAGCTGAAGCTAGTTATGGTCCTCAAAGAGCTCATTCCAAGATATATAATTGGTTCAACAAAGAAGTATGAGTACCAGGCTTCGAATTGAATATTTTTGTCGCATAGAATAAACACTATTGCATACTTACATGTAGCATTAAAAAGCAAGGTCCTGTCTTGTACTAATAAGACATTGAATTGAATAAGATTGAAGACATTTTTCTTGAATTCATTCGACGCATTATAAATTAGAACTGAAATTATCGGTGTGTATCTACGTACGTACACTAAGGCAAACAAATCCATTTCATTTTACATAATGTTTTATTGACTCGATGGTACAGTTATGCAGTAGCAGAATTATTCAAGCTTCCCCAGTCTCGGTGGAGGAACCAGAGGAGCCAGTAAATACTGTCGACAACGCCAGAAGATACGTGGAACTGCCACTAAGTGATGAATGCGAATGGCATGGTGACAAATACAAATAACTTTATTCAAGCTAACAAAACAATAGGCCATTAAATTTTTCAGACTTGAAGTTTTATTCAATCGTAACCCGTGTTAATGACATTTTTTTGCGAATCATTACCACTAAAATATATATCATTTTATTTAGGACAGGTTGCTGACTTAAATTGAGGCTGAAAAATTCTACTCTTACTGATTCAAAGTAACGTTTAAAATAAAATATTAGGTATTATATATAAACAATAAATATTACATATATGCATTTAATACATAACTATTTTTTTATTTGAATTAGACCTGCAGCTATAATTTCAAAGGCAGTAAGAATTATTCCCTGAAAACAGAATGAGCAATGCCGTAAGCCCAGCCGAGTTGGAGAAGTTGATACAGGAGCGACGAGCGGAACGGAAGAAACGAGCTGAAGAAAGGCGTCAGCACGACTTGCAGCTAATTAAGGATCTCAACTGGGAAAATGAGAATGGACTCGATGCGGTTAGCGTGCTGCCAAAAGAGGTAAAGTGACATTCTTCAAAAAACTATTTAACATTCTTCATCTTCACAAAGATTGACAGACTTTAGCTACAAATGTCCACCACGCGCTTTAAATAATTATTATTTCGCCACTTTGACTTTATCAAAAATGTTTTAGATGTGGAGCAAAGTCTTCACCTACTTGGTGGACCCAGACGATTTGCAGAGTGCGTCGAACACGTGTCCCCTCTTTCAAAATCTGTTGGCTGATCGTCGCCTCAATGACATTCTGCTCCCTCAAGTCCTCCAAGTCCCCGAATTCAACAGGCGCTTCCTAGACGTGGATCAATATTTCTCTGAGCTGGTCCCACTCCGCCGCGTCTCCAAATCTTGGCGCAACGCCATGGACAAATTTTTCGAAGAGGAGCTGGTAGTCGCTGAACTCTCCAACGACCCACAGATTAGCGAGCCCGGCTTCCTTCCGATTCTTCAGATGGAAGTTCCACTCGCCTTCAACCGAACCGACTATCTCAAAGAGCTGCAGGCCGACTTCAACAGGGATAGCCCCATTTCGGCCAGACGCTTCGTCACCAAGGCGCTTAGTCTCCATATCGTCTCCATCTACGACGAAGAGGATCGCGATGAATTCAACACGTTCCAAACAGGGCTATGTCAGACTCTGGGGATATTTGGAGACAAAATTCTTAGCTTTCGGGTAAACATCTACAAAATCGACAATTTTGTTCGGAGCGGAATGACACTTGTGGATCTCTACTCCACGCTGAGGTCTTGGATTGAGCGGATGCCGAACCTCAGGTTCCTCCATATAAAGGTGCAAGAATTATTCCGAGGCTTCTGCTGCTTGTGCTCGGACGGACTACCAGACACTGTACAAAACCAACCGTTCCCGGTTCTGAGTAAATTGGAACGAGTAAGGATTCAGTACGAGCCTGGCTTTGTTCAGCTCAACGGCCTCCATATTTTCGACGCCATTCTCAGGGCAAACTCGCATATCAAGGATTTGGTAATCCGCGGACCTTTCGGCAGGTCATTGGATATGGGCGACTTTCCGGATACAATCAGACATCTCCCATTGGAATCCCTTTGGCTTCGGAGTGACGCGAGCGACCCCATCGAAGACATGGGGAATATGCTGAACTTGACATGGCCGCTGACCCATCTTAAGCTGGAATTTTGGAAGGGTGATGTCTCCATGCCAAGGGTATTCGCACTGATTCGGAGCTTTCCGACCTTGGAGCGCCTCCAGTTTCACGTGCATGATGCGAATCAGGAAGACGGCGAAGGCGAAGGGATAGCCCAGATTGAGTTGCCCAGGCTCAGGGATTTTAAATTCTTTGACATGGGCAGGTTCAAATACGAGCTGATGGAGCCGGAGTTTTCGCTATCTCTGGATTACTTGCTTGGTGCAAAGGAGCTGGAGACGATTTCGTGGATTAGTAGTCCAGCACACAAGCTTTTCAGGGAGGGGGAGATAGAGGAAAGGAGGGAAGTTATTCGGTTCAATGGGGGCACGGTGGACATGCACAGAAGCAACATTTGGAATATATTCCCGTATTTGAGAAGGATCGAATGCAGTGACTATGACAAGGAGGAGAGTGGGGTGATGAAGGTTTACGAAAGGGCAAAGTTGAATAAGGGCAATTGAAGTATGCAAATCCTAATTGGTGCGTTGCGTTGCAGGTGGGGAGGTCGATTTTGTTATTTTTAATTATTAGAAATATTTTGTTTCAAAATTGGGGTCTTTGCCCTTCAGCCATACGAGATGTGCATTAGCTATTTATGGCTTCATGTTTTGATTTTAATTTATTCAAAAAATATCACAGCGTCTTATATATTTTGGTTCATTTAGCAGACCTTTAATTGAATTGCAAAGTCTACGAATATCCTATCCAGGTATCGTATTTAAATCAGATTTTGATGAAGCAAATTGTCGTCTGTCACTGCGTGTTCGTGCTTTGTGGTAACTTAACCAACTTTGGGGAGCAACAAACAAATCCATTAAAATTAATTTATTGAATATCTCTGAAACCAGGATTATATCATTTAAACGTTTACAAGTAATAAAATTTGTAAGAAACAAAAATGTAATACAAGAAGATGAAAATTTGTGAAGTTCCAGACCATATTGATAAGTAAGTTTGTTTAATTTATGCAAACTAGCTGTTGTTATAATAATAATCTCTGTAAAAATTTGTAACTAAAAGGTATGGAAGTATTTAAATTTAAAAAGTTTGCCATAGTTGCAGTAATGAAGTCTGTTGATGGGGTAAAATGTATATGAAATAATATTACGGTCATAATTAAATGTTTGAATATGAGTGTCGTTTGAGAAATAAAATAATACTTTAAAACCATGTGGTCGAAATTACTTTTTACATCCATAATTTTTATTTATACACAGTAGAATCAGAAACCAATCAAATTAAAAAAAAAATTGTAGTTGTCTTCAATTCAGTATCTCCAGTGTCCCCAAGTTCTTCCTTAACGACCTCCACCGAAAGAAGGCACTAAAGAAAGCAAATTAGCATTAGTTCATCATAACTGTAAAGCATACAACAAAACAAGACAATGAACATAATTTATTATTTGAAATTACTGGTCGGCATCGTTGGGTGGGTCGGTTGAGTCACTTCCGGTGAGGATGGTGA
>JAHZMY010001789.1:0-11622 GCA_027743915.1 Seira sanloemensis | reverse complement strand
ATTTTCCGAGAAAAGAGTAATACTAGTAATCAGTGTAGTACAGAGAAGTGGCTATCTACATTCTAAGCAGTAAATAACGTGTAATTACACCTTTTCTAACCTGACCAAATAAAGCTATAATTACAGTATCTAACAAAGTTGAGTTTCAATTTTGTGAATAGTCGAAGGTTATACTAAAATATTGCCATCAAAAAAATGAAATGCAACGGCATGTGGACCGTGTCGCATAATAAAATAAAGTATTGGTGGAAAAGGTGAATGGAATAAAAAGTCATTCATTTTTTATTTTTTTGATCCCACACGAGAGCAGAAAAAAATGTTTTTTTTAACAAATGCGCTATATCAGCATTATTTTTACTTGATTTCCTCTAGAGTACAATTTAATCATAGAGTAGTTTTTAACAATAATAAATTATTGTTAATGTAATATCTGATACACCTCTAGAATAAACGTGTTACATTCTTAATAAATAATGCTTAAAATTAAATTAGCGAGTATAATAAACCACGTATTTTCGTATTTATAGCACTTTTCATTACTTTTTAAGTGAAAATCAGAATCAGCGATCTTCATAGCTTTCACTCAGCAATTGCCTTTAGTACATTTTAATGCACTCTATGAACTCGGACTAGAAAAAAACTCGACAAGTCATTCATGGAAAACTTTAAAACCATGTGAAATGAAAAAAAAATTTGAAACGTACTTTTCCCTTCCGCTCCTAGTCTTTACAACAAATCACAACGATAATATCACAATAAAACCACCAACAAAGTGAAAGTAAAAACTAGAAAAGAAAGTGACTTTCTAAAAAAAAATCTACCTATTCCCTACTTTCATAGTCACCTAAACTGATTCAAAATCTTGATGTGATTTATACATCGATGCTATAAATAAGTCAATTATTATTAGATTTAGCTTTTCGTTCAACGTCATTAAAATGAACTCGTATGGCAAGTATTATTTAAGTCACTTAATATAACCTCCGACTTATTCACACAAGTTTACAGTCCCTACGGCGTCATTAGATTCTATGTATGCAGTATTTAGCGTCATCATTCTTCAGTTTCATAATCTAATTGCGATGAATTTGACTGCTCCGTCCTAAGCTATTTATTTGTATTTATATATATCGTTACTGTTAGACATGCTCGATTTGAATCAATAATCTACGAATCTTCCGTACACCAGTAAGTTAACAATCTTGCTTCTTCTAACTTTTAAAAATTAATCTGGTAATATATATATGCAGATAAGAAAAGTTTAACATTCCTCTTCCTACATCTAATCTAGCTATGTGAGTTTTCACTGACCATTATTTGGTAAGTGGGCTCCTACGAATTATTATTTGTTGTTGTTCGTCAATATAAATAGTTGGAGTATTACAAGAATGAGTTACAAAGCAAAAAAGGATCAATTATTTCTCAGGGGAATTATGAAAAAAGTGTTGGATTGTTGTTTCATCAGCGAGCAGAGAGCGTCGGCGAGATGCAGTAGTCACAAAATTTTAAAAGCGGACACGGCGCAGACGCAGCAGCATCAGAGCAGCAACAATGTCGGCAAAAACAAAATTATGTTTGTTGTTTAAAAAAATTCAGGTATTTTTTTAAAGATTGTTTTGGTGAAAAATCGTGGTAGTAGGAGAGTAGTAGCGTAGCACGCCATGAGAGAGAGAGTGAAAGCATTAAAAAATAATAAAAAAATTCACAAAAACATAATCATGTATATGTATTCATTACATTTTCAAATTACACTCGTTTTATACGGTATATTTATGGCATCATAATTAAATTGACTTCAGCAGCGTACAAAATAAATACAATCTTGGTTAAACGATAAAGTATAAAGATACAACGCAAAAAAATAATAGCTTATATCGTAAGTATACAAAAAAAACAAGAGAAGGGATACTTTTTTTGCAGGAGCTCGATTCTACCTTTTTTATATGCTTTTGACCACGTTCACACGCTAAATAATGAAGGTACAATTTAAAAAATTAACATGCTCGATGTATTTATATACTAATAAACATAATAATGTTGAAAATTGCATAATTCGACAAAAAAAATACAAACCTATTATGATAAAGATTTTTTGACAAAATCAATTTCGTATTTTCTTCAAAGTAATTAAAAATAAATACAATGTTCACAAATCATAATTTATATCAAAGGCTAAAAAATAACAAAATAGAGTTTGAAAGGGGTAAAATAACCCTTTTTTCAACGCATTCCAAATCGGCAAATAAAAAGTTGGGGTTGATGTTGATAATAGTTTAAGAAGCTGAAATAATACTAAAAATCTAGTGGTAAAATGAAGTCAAAGAAGGTACTTTTTAAAAAGTTTTAAAAGAGGCGGCAGCGTCAAAGTTGCATTAATGTTGCATTATTTTTTCATGTTTTCTCTGTGTAAATGTTTCTCCCGAAGATGGCTCAAAAATATTGATTCTTATTATGCGTTGATAAGTCTGTAGAGAAATACCTGACTCATTGAGATGATCTTGTGCTCGGGACTTTGCAAAGGCTCGGCCCCTTTCCACTCGTTGTCCGTTTCCTCTGAGTCGTCAAACTGGGACTTCCATTGTGAAGCCAAGGTCAGGCCCCCGCCACCCCTGGTGATCTGCTGGAGAGCAGACACGTTCCCATCATCAATCTCGGCAAACTGTGTGATTGAATAGTCACCACTCTTTCCGTGGTGGTGAGCATGAGGATGGGAAAATGGCCGGTTGCCACGGCCCGAGCGACTTCGACTAAGACCGTGACTCCCATGGCCATGTGATCGACGACCGAGTTGTGGGGCGGTGGGGTTTCCGCTAGTGATTGAAACAACGGGCGTGCCAGCACCCTCTTTGTTTGGAGTTGCGGCCCCACTGTCCACCTCTTTCGGCTCGGGATCCACAGACGATTGGATTGAGACACCGTCGCGTCCTGCGTAAAGAATGTTAACTCAGAAGCCGTGTTAAGAAAAAATCACGCAAATGTTTGTCACAAAACTGTCGGTTTACCTTTTCCGCAGTCATAAGCGCAGGAGTCAACTGTCTCTGTAACTTCCTTGACCCTCGGGCTAACCAAGTCTGGATTTGGAGCATCTTCGGCCTCAGTATCGTCTAGTTGGGAAGTCAGCTTTAACCGCACCAGGTTCTTGTTAGGACCTCGATAACCTTGCGAGGGCTTTGGAGGTATTGCGGGCTTTCCGTCTGGCGTTCTACGCCCACTCAAGTTTACCTGAAATCATTCATGGGGCAATTTGAGACATTTGAACTTTCTCGTAAAACTGACTGGATTATTTAGAGCATTATTTAAGTAGAATTTTTTGCAAACCTGCATCACATTGTCTGCATCAACCTCAATGCCACTCTCAAGCCTGTCCTCCTTTCCACTTGGATCCTTCTTGTGTTCGTCATGATCAATCTTTGAGGCGGCTACCTGTTCCTCCTTCNACCTGCATCACATTGTCTGCATCAACCTCAATGCCACTCTCAAGCCTGTCCTCCTTTCCACTTGGATCCTTCTTGTGTTCGTCATGATCAATCTTTGAGGCGGCTACCTGTTCCTCCTTCTTCTTCCGCTTCGGCGACTCGCCAGTATTATTGTTGTGACAGAGCTTGTCTTTTCCTGTTGTCGACTCATTTTGATTGTTAACGGTGCTGGGTACAGGAAGTGTGCCGGATTGAACTCCGCTGCCACCAACACTGTCCAACATGTACTGCTCACGACGCCTTCTACGTCTAGCGTCAAAGTCGCCACGTCCACCCTAAACACAGACATTTGTCATATTAAATATGCAGATTGTCATCATTTTCAGTCAACAGTGTGCACACACCTCAACATGTCTTATTATCATTTGGCTCAATGTTCTCCTGATTATTATCCAAACTGGCCATAATGTTCTCATCTGCGTTCTCCGTAGCAAGAAGTCTTCTACTGAAACAAAAGAAGAAAAACATAAAGCATATTTGCATGATATCATGTCAACTTTGCGGTCGACTCCCCGTTTACTTTGCACTCGTGTGAAAGACAATAAAAATATCGTGAAGTGTATGAATTTACCCCGAAGGTTTCGTAACACTGGCAAGTGGAGGATTGCTAGTGAGATGTGGCGAAGTAGCACTACTTTCAGATGCAATCTTCTCCCAGTCATAAGGATCCGTCTCCTTCACACCGCGCCGCTTCATACACCGTTCAAAAACGCCTGCGAGCATCTGTAGGAATTTAGGTGGGGTGAAAAACATGAAACATCGTTAAATTGATTTGTAAAAAAATATAATCCATGTTTTTCAATCAATCTTGTAACTTTTTTATATGTCATAAAAATTCTCTTCACTCACAGCATAATCCGGCTTGTCACTATACTCAAGGCTCTGGATGTGATCCAAAAATTGCTTAAAGTCTGACGGAAGGTGCTTAAGTAACAGTCGATGGTCATACTTTTCTTTTATGAGACCAACCTGAAAGTAGAAAAAAATAGAGCATCAGGAGTAATCCCTGTCATTTCTTCAATTTTTATTGCCCCCAGTCAGGAGATCCAACTTTAAAAAATGTAAAAATGTATAATAAAATGCGGACAACAACAGAGAGAAAGTGACTGCCAGTACATGAAAATGAAGAGCTCAGGTAAAAAAATCGTGACCTAAATACTTGTTGACAGAGCTCTTGCAAACCTCAATCATCATTGCAGTCAGGTAAATCTCAATGAAAGATGAATGATTTCATTCCAATTAGGCTAAGGATGTACAGCAAAGCTCTCGAGAATCCTCTAAATTCATTTGATTCATAAGAAATGTAACAGCCGCAGTTGTTTTTCAAGTGTTACCCACACACGACTTCTTCACATTACTCAAGGAATCACAAAGTTTGGGTTAGCCATCTTACTTCCGCAGTAGGTTTAAGTCAAGGTAAGACTGTTCCTGAATTATACTGCTGTGAAGTATATGTACGTAGCCAATTCTGACACAGTTTTTGACGGCTCACGCTCCTCTTGATGTGACGGGAGTCATTGCTCATCATCATTATCTAATCATATTCATATCTTCATCAAGCAAATTCTCATTTCATAAATTTCCTCCTGTTCACTCATCCATCCGTCACTTTCCACCACTCCTCCTCTCCTTTTGATGATGTTAGCCATGAGCCATAATATTACCTTGCACCTTTTCTTCCTCTTGTGAAGCTTCCCAATTTATAAAAATGTGCCAGGAAATGAGCAAGCTTCAATGACTTTTATGACACTCAACCTGGTTTTGAAATCTGGTCATGACATGATCATCGTCATCATTCGCCTGGGACTTTTGCTTACCCGCAGAAAAAGAAACTTTTCAACTTTGAGAGCTCTCCTTACAAAAGAAAGCTCAATTGGAGAAGTTTCATTTTCTCTGTGTCAAGACGTTCTTATGTAATTGCAGTAGCACAGAACGAAGTCGTATTTGAAGATAAAAAAAGTTTACAGCGGCTTTAACTTTTGAGTACAAGTAAGTACAAAAGAGCAATATTCCTTCCGACATATATTCCCTAAAGCTCCAATTTTCACTCCATTTTTATATACTCGACTGCAACTGCAACTTATATTTTTAGGAGCAATGCGACAAATCGGCAGTTGATGTTGAAAATAGGTGAGCAAAGGGAAGTGGAGAAGAGCCTGAACATATACATACTTTTTCTCCCTCTCGATTTTGATGAGTGTGAAATGATGGGTGAAAATAGGACGTGAAAACAACGTTGACCTCTATCCAAAATACCCTGCATACATCTCCAAGACCGAAAACTTTGGCGATTTGTCTTGTTTGAGACTCGAAAAAAGGAAATAATATATAATTTAAAGCTTCTAAATGGACTTTTCTTTTACTGCATGCCGGGTAGAGAGGGTGGAAATGCTGGCATGTGTGCAATGTCAGAGGCATCAGTGGGAAAACGGGAAAATATTACAAGTTGTGTTATGCAACTGGATCTCATCACTCAACACCCTCGCTCAGTTTAATCATGTACGAAGTAAAAGGCCAAAGTAAACACGATGTCGTGACATAGCCTTCGACTAATTTGCTTTAAATTATATCAGCTCGACCTCTTTCCCAGAATGTTTACCTGTTCTTTGTCTTTAATTTTCCGCCAAGGAAGCTGTCCATTGACGAATTCGACTAGCATGTAGAAAAGTGACCAGAGATCGTCGTGTCTCCCCATTTCCTGCAAGAGAAAACAAACATCCATTTCTACTTAGCAATTTGCACCCGAGGAAAATTATATACACAATATCTACTGTACATTTAGTGTAAGAGCATATTGGTATGGTGTGAAAATTAAATCAAAATTGATAATCAATATTTACCTTATTTTTATGTGCGTTAATGGAGGCATAGCGGACGGTGCCACGAAAGCCAGCCGCAGCTCTCGGGGCTCTCACTTCCCCTGTAGCCGTTGTGTATTGCCGAGCGAGGCCAAAGTCCAACATGTACACTTTACGACAAGTGTGTGGAAGGCGTCCCATGGAAAAATTTGACTAAAACGGGAGAGAGAAAGAGAAAAATAACGTGCTACATTAAAATATCATATTACACCCATCCACACACCGACATCTCGCAACTGTTTAAACAGTAAAGGATGAAACCATCTCGAATATCTTCTTTCTCCCTTGATGCCGTCAAATTATTTGCTTCTGCCCGGGGTAGGAAAACAAACCGAGCTACGTGACATGAAAGATAATTTTCCATTATGGAATAGATTTTTTCCCTTAGCTTTCTCCCTTTTATTGGATATGCTTAAAAGGATGGCCCAATTTTCTCTGCCGGTGGCAGAATGGAAGGAGAAAAATCTTTGCCATTTTACTCGGCTCTGGCAAAGTAAACAGTTCAAGGTGAGATGAGGAGCGTGCCTTAGATTAATTCTAGCATGGAACTAGAGAGAGAGAAAGAGTGGATTTAGCAGCCACTTTTCCTTCGCCTTTTGTTTTTGGCAAAGCCTCCCAAAGTCTTAGTTGAAGTCCAGAGAAGAGCAAAGATACGACTCATTTCCAGAGTCCCATTCATCACCCGCTTTAAATGACACTTTGTAATGTTACGCAAAAGACTAACGACCATACACACATAAACTTTAGACGTCAATTTAAAAGAAACTACTGGAGGCTTCTCAGGAATTTCTCCACAAAAGTAAAGTAGGTAGATACGTTACTTTTTGAGCCACTTCCGGCGAATTTGATAAAAGTAAAAAAACAAAATGGCAGTATCTATAAATTGTAGCCAAAAAGCTGTTGTGTTTCTGGATTCATGTGGTTAGCAAAATAAACTTTCTCCTTCAAAAACTATTTACAATATGGGTGACCCGACCCATTATTGTGAAGCGTAATTAGTCTCAAATCATTATCATCATCAACAACAACAATGTTCCCTTCATGTACCATACTTTTAAATGGTACGATGATCAAAATAATCGATCGAGACTGCATCATAAAAGCAAGAAAACATGAAACCTTTTGTTTCTTTCTTACGTAATTGAAAACCAGCTTCTTCTCTTTTGTCATAAAATTTTTGTCACACAAAACAACTGCAATTTTATATAGGACATGGATGGCGCATCTTTCACATTATGCTATTGTGTTTTATTGGCAGGCAGAAGCGGAGCATTTTCTCATGCATAAATTACTGGTGACGCATGTAGATGGTGGTTCTGCTCGAGAACGTTCCTGCCTCCTTCATTCATTTTTCAAGCAAACTAATTAGTACATCTCCTCTGAAAAGTTTGGCGATTGATGTGCAAGTGACGGTTGACCTTTCCCGGTTTGCACGAGAAAATGATTTCAATGTTCTGTGCATGATCTGAATGAGAAGGATGATGATATGATAATACTTCTCATGCGATGCGACTGTCACCATTTGTTTGTGGTTATCGAGTAGTTAAAAACAAAAGACAGAGACAATTGAATAGAGTGAGACCTCACTTGAAACCGACATAAAATGACAGGAATAAAAGGGAAAATGGCTTTTTCAAATGGTCTCGTATTTTTTGCGGTGCAGTACCGCATTTTTATGTATATTCTACGGGCTCTGCTGAGAGAATGAGGTCAGAAAAGAATGTGAAGCACATACATATTTTTTCTTAGAGAAAAGATTATAAAACCTTATACTCTTCGGCTATAGTTTTGATTGGTTTTTTTCTCTAGTAGTATTATCTTCCGCTTCGTTTCTGTCACATTTCCAAAACGAAAAAATGGCTAACTACTGTGTTCTGAAGGGAGAAATGGGTTCTCTGCCCTCTGTTCCAACTAAATACTTCATATCATATACGGATCTAAAGAGATCTGTCTCTGCAAAAGAAAATTGCCGAGAAAGAAGGGAAACAGAAGAGGCAGCAGAGAAACGCTTTTTAGGACACAAATAAACTGCTCAATGCAGTTTTCTGACTGGTTTCGTTTAATACAAAAGAGTAACGATGCGGACTTGAGCAGTGTTCTGATACACTTGCAGTAGGTATTGGAACTTTGGCACTAGAGAAAACAAAAGATGTGTGGAGGAGACAAGCAGATTTTAAATCGTCTCTCGGAGCGGAAATATGCTCTTTACGCCAGAAACATAATCTTTTTTTGTTTACTTTAAGTGAATTATGGGAAAAGCATTATGAATGGAGAAAACTACCGAAAAACTAAATAACATTATGACACACTATCGACCAATTCACCTGAAAGGCGTGTATTTTTAAAATAGTTCATTTTAGACGCACTAGAAAATTATTCCTATCACACTAATTTCTCACATTGCCAAAGGCAAGATCTGAAAAGACGTCAATTGAATTTCATGTGGAAACTCATCAAATCTTTGAAACAACAAACAAGCTTTTTGTCACACTAATTTCTCACATTGCCAAAGGCAAGATCTGAAAAGACGTCAATTGAATTTCATGTGGAAACTCATCAAATCTTTGAAACAACAAACAAGCTTTTTTGCTGAAAATTTCTTCCTGGAACTTTACCGAACCTGAAACGCTAAAAGAATGCAAACAAGGAGTCTATGACGGTGTTGATGTAAAATTCTCAAAACTTTTTCTGCGTATCAATAATACCACTAGATACCAAAACTACATACAAATACGAAGCCAGAAGCCAGTTAAATAACTGCAAAGTTTCATGAATAAACTTTTGTCTACGAAGCAAATTGCACGTAGTCTTTCTAGGAAGTTTGAGCACTTTAAGCACAAACTTTGCAGCAGGGAGTCAAGAAGATGGTTAAATGGTTCCCCCGTCAATTGATCTGTTTCGAGAAAATGTAAATTTGAAGTGTTGCTGTATTTGATTTTTAATGGATCCCATTCATACAAACTTTATGTCGCACATTTCCACGGACAATATGTTGTCTGTGATCATTGATCAATGAACATCATTATTCTCTATCATCTAAAGAACGCATACACATGTATGTAGATATACTGTACACAGTTCGCATTCTTGCCTTTACCTCGATTTTGCAAAACAGTCAAGGAGTAAAAAAAAGAAGCAACTTTCATGACACGCAATAGAGATGAGACGGAGAGGACTTCCACTTGTTTACAAAGTCATTACTCTTGGCCTATTTTCTCCCATTGCATAAAAATAGAAAATGCACTTTGAGGTCTTCCCCTACACAATTTGCCATCTTCTTGATAGAAATCAGGTCTCCTCCTGCATTATCATATCTCATGAATATCAAGCCAAAGCGGATTAATTTACAGCATTTCATTCACTCTGCTCATGTAGGTAAATCTGTAAGTGTAAATTAGCGTTTAATAAGATACATAAGCGGCTTTACTCTTGCCAGCAGCGGAGGATAAAGAATGATGACTGTTTTGAGATCAAGTTGGGGTCAAAACGTCCTAAGAGACTGGGAAAGAGGCTACTCATATGTTTCTTCTGCATCGGAGGAGAATCGATGGAATACGTAAGATTATGGGCTGTCTTTGAAGCTTTGAGCTTTCTCCCAAGTGGGAACACACCACCAATATAAACTAGTGTAATGTAATGCATGTTCCACAAATTGCAGACACTTGACTCGGCTCACTTTTCGTAGTTTATCATATACTACACGCTGTGCGAGGAGCGTTTCACTTAGGTACTACTTACCCCTCATCATAATACATTTTGAGAAAGAAGGTTGCTCGAAAAAAATAACAAATCATCAATCATTTCAGCCTTCCTTGTATCATCATCTCAAAAAATATAGGCCACACGAATACATGTATGAATCTTAAGTAGGGATGTATATCATCACACAAAAATATTTTTACCATTCCTTCCCTTGGATAACCCATAAAAGTCAAGTCTTATATCATACGATTCCACTCAATGATCCAACTTTCGATTTCGCATTCAGCCAGAGAAAATCCTCGAAAGCTACTTCGGTTGAAATGTTTTTTTTCTTCAACAATTTTTTCTCTATACACATAACTCATTTGGTATTCATGAAATATGTGGCTCCCCTTCCACTAAGCTTTTTTGATCACTTTTCTGTTTCTGCAGAATCTCTGATGCATTATACTCCGTAGGTTCTACCTAGGTGTCCGGGAAGATATTATATGCAGCGTAGATGCTCAATAGAGTCTTGCATTAGTCTATAGAGAAATGTATGACAGATGCCCTTCACCAAGTCAAACGTTTAATGAGTTTATACAGTTTTGATAGACTATTTTATTTTCAGCGGGTATGTAAAAAAAGAGTCATGTTCGCTCCTTGCCACATAGCTGGGAGTAAATGATGCAAAGTATGAGCCCCATTAGAGAAGCTACTATACAGCTTGGGCCACTGCTTCACTTTTTTCAGTTAGTCAAAATGAATTAGGGAAAACGATAAACCGTTTTCTCTAAATGAATGGTAATGGAAGTGAAAAAGGGAGGAGATGTTAGCAGAATATCACAAGCATATATTATGATAATGCCTTTGCTCTGCTTAATCTAAATAATGTTGAGCTATTTTTTAGTTCAAAGAGGACAGATTTACGAGGCACTAGGCTTTTTTCCAATGCTGTGAAGAGGCTACAAGTAACCTTGCGCACTTTCACTGCAGATTTTTTTATACGATTACTTGTCCGTACTCAATTGAAAGTTTATCGTGCCTCCCTGAGTTCCACCCATGAAGTCAAGTCATTACCGCCAATTTTTGCTGAAAAGTGGGAAACTCTTGATGACGGTGCTGTATTTTAAACGAATTGATGCGAGTTTATCATATTATAGCATTTTTTCAAACTCTATCTTTTTTGCACGAGTACCAGCATTTTTTCATCCAATTTCCGTTGTTTTTATGAAGCAATTGAATATTCATGGAATTTGATTAGTTGGTGGACTCTTGTAATAGGGAAAAGTTATGGAGCCCAAAGACCTAAATAGCTTCAAAGGAAATAAGTTTGGCTCGTCATAAAAACTACGTCGTGTAAAGCTTAACTAAACAAAAGTTGACTTTGACGCACAAACTTTTTACACGCCTGCTTCTTCCAACTTTACAAAAAGTCTGTCCCGATTCGAAACCTAATTATCTTCATTTCTCTCTTTTTAAACTTTAGGGAGACTATTTTCCCCCTCTTTTCATGGTTATCAAATTAATTGGCTGCTGACAATACAACAGATAATTTAATTATCCTAGAAAAACAACAAGGAGAAAATCTGGGATTTTTTTCTTGT
>JAHZMY010001788.1:0-11745 GCA_027743915.1 Seira sanloemensis | reverse complement strand
CTACGATCCAGCATTAGTAATGACTCCCACTTTATCACAGAGCTGCATGCAAACTCTAAACAGCAGCAGTAGGAAAAAGGAAGTCGAGTGCTGCATACATTTAGTTTTCCATATGCATAATATTAGCAGCTTTTTCGATGGCATTAAATTTTTGGACATGAATTCTCATAAACTGTGAGCCACGTTTATACATATTATGCATACATGTAGCATTACGGTTTCCCATAGATTTGCCTATCTGGCATTTGATCAGTTTTCCTCTAGTTTTGGAAAAAGTCCTCGAATTTGTATCGAGAGGAGAAACATACGAATTGAACATATACTAATCATATAATTTTGTAGTAGTTTCTCCTGGTATTTACCACACGTTATTCTTGGGCTCGTGAGTGGAGTTGTAAAAGCAGCAACAAGAAAGTTTCTGTTAGGATTAAAGCCATTCTCCTTGCATGTACATTTTTGTTCGACAAAGTGTACAATCTGAAGTTATCCAATTTTCGACGACTTCACTGAGCATTCCAGAGAAAGAAGAAAACTTTTAAAATCTATTACGAAAAAACTTGTGAAACGCGTTCTATCACGCACAAAGTCATGTACATAATAATATACACTCTCCTCACGATTATTTACTACTCTGTCCTGACGATCAGAAAGCCCAGCAATTTCAATTTATCCACCACCACCACCACCGCACCCAATAAACTACACATGATGGTATTAAATGACATAGTAAAACAATAAATTTCCATTCCAGCTCACTTCAGAATTATAACTTACTTTGCTGTAAGGAGTTTGCTCACGAACGGTGCAAAATTGGATTGAAGTTTCTATCAGCCAAAAGTACAATATCCTACTTGCTGATTATTTCTCCTTGTTTGAAAACATGGTACTCAAGTCATTATCAATTTAGGATGGAACAGGAAATGAATAAATCCGCAAACAAGTTGGTCATAAAACAATGAGCAAATTGTACAAATTGTACATTTTCCTTTACTTGCACGGTATCAAAAATTTGATAAAATTTCTCTGCTAAAATTACCTGTACGCTATGACTTGTTTGTCGATACGCGTTAGCGTCCACTTATTAATAACCGCGTATCTACGTACAACATACATGAAAGAGTGGACAAACTCACGGAATAGATTTTGGTTCATGCAGCAGAACCTTCAAGCGAACAAAGACATGCGTGTGTACATCAAGATGGGATATGAGCTTATTTGCTAAATTACTGGCAAGGCAAGCAAAACCACATCAAACGTGCTCGAGATCATATAGCTTATATTATTTAATAACGATTTAAAGAGACGACAAAAATGAGAGGCAGAGAGAAAAGCCCATCACATCATGTTTTTCCAAACAGATTGCCTTTTTGCCTAGTCCGCATTTTCATTACACCTTATTATCGGGGAAATGTTGTGTGCTGCCGCTGTCATTCCTCCCGTGTAATTATTTCCATTTAAATCTACTACCAGCGAGATAATATTCCAATAGTAAATTAAATTTAAGCCCACAGCCACGATTGCACTGTCATTATTTTTTCGAACATGCTGTTATAAAGAAAAAAGGTTTGGTGGTGATGCTGATATCTACCTGATTCTTAATATGGCTGTTACTGATTGCTTCTCGATTTTAGAAAAAAATAACTCGTTTTAATTGTGCTACCCTTTTCTTCACGAAGCCATTCACTAGGTTTCATACCCAATATAACTATAAACTGACTGCGCTTTCTAAAAAGCCGGTCATATTTGACACAATAAATTAGTGGTCTGCCGGTGCCCTTGTCATGTAGAGTATGTGAGATGCCTGAGTTGTTTTATATGAGCCATGCAATGTGTCATCCTCCTCGACTCACTCTTTTTTTCCTTTTGTGTTTTACATACAATGTCATGAAAGTCAACATATACTTACACGCTGTCTGCGTTGGGAGAAGAATTGTTCTTTAAAACCTTCCCTGACTCCTTTCGTGAATATACATCTTTCAAATTAATAGTTGCCGTACAAGAAAACAAAATCTCATTTTGCTCCTGCTTAATAACGTATTAACGTAAATGATCTCATAAACCACCCCGGTATGTTGTGCGTTACAACCTATTGTTACAAACCCTTTATGTTGAACCTACTTAACCAACTGTACAATAAACGTTTCTAGTTAGATATATGTATGTACATATGTAGGTACATACTTTTTCATGAGTACAAAATACAGTTGTACATTTCAACCACTTCCAAAATGGCAAAGAGCTTGCCTACGACGGTGTGTGTAAATATCCTCATTATTGGTAATAACAGAGATCAGCTCAGCGTGTGCCAACTTCATTTTTACGCGGAGGTTGTAACTTTTTAAAAAATTTAAAATTCAAAATGGAAAAATATGACTATGAAAGTAAAGTCATTTTTAAGGTAGTAAGTGTTCTCGTTAAGTATGAAAAGCTCCTTTTGAAGCGCAGATGTAACACGTGCCTAGGCTCCTCCGAAGAAATAAAAGATGTTGCGTNTTTTTAAGGTAGTAAGTGTTCTCGTTAAGTATGAAAAGCTCCTTTTGAAGCGCAGATGTAACACGTGCCTAGGCTCCTCCGAAGAAATAAAAGATGTTGCGTGATATAAAAGTTTACATTTTGGTGGCAGGACGACTGCTTTATGATATTCCTAAGGCAAAATGCTTGTTACTCCAAGTGTTATCTTGTATCTTGCACTTTATACCTACACCAATGCTAATGTGTCGATGTGTGTAGTAAAATTACTATAGAATCGCGCTAAAAATCGTCTTGTGAAAGAGTTAAAGATCTTAGTAAGAATTTGAGCTACGCAAGTCGGAATTGATTTTTTACTGTGCCAGAAGAGAACAAGCAATTATGCTTGACTACTTTTATCAACATTTACAGTCCAGCCAGTCTACTCCGACCTGTCTCTATTCAATTTGACTTTTGACATTAAATTGTCATATTTCATCCTATTCAAATTTTCTGCTCTTGCGTAAAAAAAATGTTGGTCTTGACTACTTTCATCAACATTTACAGTCCAGCCAGTCTACTCCGACCTGTCTCTATTCAATTTGACTTTTGACATTAAATTGTCATATTTCATCCTATTCAAATTTTCTGCTCTTGCGTAAAAAAATGTTGGGTCTTCTAGGTAGGTGCAAATAAGACGAGGACATAAACTTTAGGAGCGTACATAACGTACATTCTCCATGCACATCATAACTTACTGAAAATAAGTTGGCCAAGCGTATATATTTTTCCATTATGCTAATTTTTTGCGAATCGATTTTCAACGAGACTGAAGAAATATCTTACAGAGAAAGTTTTTACATTTTAAGTCGTTGTATCATTTTTCGAGCTTCACGTGCTTAAGCACGATTCAGATGACACAGTTTCAAATGCAGTCATCATATACCCGATGTTCATCTAGTAAATGAAACTAAATAGGTATGTATGTTCAATGAACATTGTTCATTGCCAGTAAAACCTACCCAACCATGTTGCTTGACATTGGTAAAATTCAAGATATTGTTAATATCTGGTATTCAATTGGTTATAAAGTATTTACGAAGGTATGCCAGATATATGTTTTCCTGGAAAAAATATAGATATTTAGCTAAACAACTTGGTATACATTTTTGAACTTTATTACAATTAGCCTATGGCATAAGCTATCCAGATGCTAATTTTCCTGCACATCTACCAATTGATATTATTTAATTTTATATTTGTGTCAAAAATGTGTTTCACAATGAATGAATAAACTGTAGCACATTAAATCAAAGCGTAACTGTAATTGTGACTTTAAGCTCAAACGCTCTAATATGAAGCTATCATACAGTCCAAGATTGTGGATGAGACAAGCTAATTGCATTACAAATGAATTACTTCTGCGTGACTCTGTAATTTCCCATTCTCATCGTTGATCTCAGCCATAGCAAGTATCAAATATGTTACAAGCACACCTTTACTTTTTTGCACAAGGTGTAAATCACCTTTACTACTCTGACTTGAGTCGTCACACACCAAAAATACTATATCTTTAATTGCTTCAAAGCAAATCGAATTGATGGGAAAATTCTGTTTAAAATTTTCACGAAATACAAAAAAATGTATGTATGCACTATTAAATAATTTGTAGCAAGGATGGAGTCAAGTTTAGAGTGTGATTTTCGAATCTCCTGCCGTGCTTACAAGCTTTATGAGCTTTATATCTTCACTGTCGGGGTCATAACGCTTTGAAAGCACTTTTCCGTTTCCATAAACTTCATTATTATAGCCAAGTCATGAATTTCAGCATAATCAACATAATTTTTTATGCTTAGTGAAAGAAGTCCTCTCCTTCTGACCATCACAGCGGGCGGAAATTATTTTATTTTGTACTATTTTTTTCTAAGAGAGGCAGTTTTTGCAGAAAAAAGAGAAATACAAACTAACACTTGCTTGCTTCAAACATTTAAATTTGTCCACAGAGAGATTGCAGTAAAAGAGCCACTTGCATTATTCATAAGCTCATGTTTATCTATGCACATATATTTTAAGTGCTTCCCTTTTCTATCTAATTAATGTAAAGTGTGTTATAGAGGTTAGCACAACCGTCGTAAAACATGTTGGAAATTTGCTATACGACATTACTACTAGCAAAATAGTTTAAAGAATGTGAGCTTCTTTTCATGAAATCATTTTTCAAAAATGTATTTCTATACACATCGACTTCCTCCTGACACTGGCATGTTACAACAATCATTTTGACGTTTGCACTTTGTATTATGATTTTTAAGACACACGTCGGAATCTTTTTCAACTTCTGGGAGTGAACCTCCCTTTTACATTTTCTCTGCTTTATGTTTGCTTCACATGTTTTCGAGAAGAGCATCATAAAACTTTAACTTTGCAAACAAAGACTTAAAGTTTTGAAGATGATGGTCGCAAAAATCCCTTTGAAAAAAAAACTGGTGCAAACCACTGAAGATTACTTCAGAGCCGAAGGAAACAGGAAGATTCTTTCATCTTTGTCTAAATAGAAAAAAGTCATTAAATTAAGTGTGCTGCCCAGTCGGGATGTATGGAATGAAAATGTGAGAACGATTTTCTCTATCCTGTAATTATTTTTAATATGAATTTTTATTTAAAACTGCCAAAATCTCGGAATGGCAAACTCAATCAGTTACATACATGTTTCAAAAAAAATCAGAAATTAAGTAAGAATATTTTGACTGAATTTTTTAGATACGCGAAAGCAGAATACTTCAAAACGTCACAACCTAAAGCAGTTTCCAGAATATGTTAATTTGTTTATACCTTTTAAGCTGCAAAAGAGCTCGATAAAACGGGTGGGGAAGCAGATTAATTTTGAACCGACGTCCTGTATTCAGCAAGATTCAATGCCTTCCAGATAATATATCTATCAGAGTGGAAAGCATTTATAACGTTTCTTGGCTGTGATGAGTTTTAGTGCGTAGCGTAAGCCCACAATAAATGAAGACATAGCTTGGGGCATTCTTAAATCAAATGGTAATTAGTAATTACAAAAGTTCTTTAAGGATTTGCATTTTTATCAAGACTAGTTAAGTTTTTTTGTACTTCTTTCACAGATTTAAGCTATACTCGGTAAGTGCATAAGTACAAAGATTTTAATGCAGAGATACTTGAATACGATAATGCTTAATTCCAGAGAAAAAAGCTTTGCAAGCAGTCGATACGCCGCGCTGCAAAGCCAATTTAGCCTTTGATGCAGGGCCATTAAAGGATTAAGAAACTACTACATCCTTTATACTTGAAAAGGTAAATGCTTTACGACGACACACAGCTTCAGCCGGTCGAATTAATGAAAGCAAGACAAAAGTTTGTGCAAATGTCATTACCAGTTTCCTATAGCCAACTCCAAAGAAAAAAGGCTACTCAAAACAGACAGGGTTTTAGTAATATACCATAAGAAATAGTGCATTACTTTAAATTCCTCATCTCAGAATACATAAGACTCAATTTTTGTGCCATATCTGAATAATCATGAAACTGTGTGAGATCTCATTAGGATAAAAAATAATAATTACTACTATGAGCGCATGTCTGACAAGGAATTTTTTGAAAAAAATGGTCGCACTCTTGTTCCCTTTCTTTGAATAGAAGTAGACTATGAAGTGTGTAATCACTGAATCATCTCACCCTTATAACTATAAGTCATTGGGGCATTCGTAGGTGAGGGATAAAAAGCTCTCCTTTTTTTTACAACAACTGGAATTTCCTCTTTGCATGGCTAATGCTGTACGCGGCAAGTCAGGTCACATCTTCATTTACAAATACTCTCACTCGTTATAACCACTGGAAATTTTTTCTTATAGCTTTGGAACAAGCCGTGATAGTGTAATACACACAAGTTATTATTTTGACAGCAAGTGAGTACGTGAGTGTAAAAAGAAATTACTCAGAATTTGAAAAAGTAGTTCCACACTTCAGATCCAGCGGAAGTTGAAACTTTTTTCGTCAGTTAAACTTTGAGAGAGAGAGAAAAGCTGAATAATAATAATGTAGTGAGATGAGTCTTGTTCAGGATAAAACACATAAAATTTTCATCCTGTTTAATCCTCTTTTTTACTCCATTTTTTTCTTTTGTGTGGGTTACACACATTCCCCTCTAATTAACATCCACTGGGAGTACTCATGTATAATATTCCACGTAAGTTTATGTATGACATAAGTACTGAAAGCCACTTTAAAACGAATGTAGTGTAACAAGCACAAACAATAGAGTTTTGTCTGTGTTCTCGGCTTTACTTTTTTGCTTTTGGCACTATTTTATAATAGAGCTACTTAATGAAAGTCACATTCACATTGAGCATCATTTTTCTTAACAAAATAGAGTTCTTTGAGCAAAAAAACTGACGTTTTTTCAGCCATTTACTTTCTCACAATGATTGCAATTCATCTATTCTACGAAAAACATTCTGCAATATTGTTGCCAACCCGATTGCAATGGTCAGTTGTCAGCCATTCACTCATCAACATTTTTTTGTACATATTTGAGTCATATCCAACCTCAAAAAGTTGTGTGGAGATTACTATATGCTTAGATACTACAGCACAACCTAACTCGCTTGTCTCTCAGTATTTTCCAGATGATGAGTACTCGTTTGCATGATTTTTTAAAAAAAAGTGCAGAAATACGACTTGGACTGGAATAAAAGGTGGCAGAAATTTGAGGGGAAGCCACACCATCAAAAAATCCACAATAAAAAGGGGGTACATGATGCATATTCATTAGCACAACGAATGACGATTGAAATTATCTCTTCTGGAAAAATGAGAATAAAGTCTCTTTTTTCATGAATAGAACCACACGTCGAGACTCGAGACGATAATTACCTATAGAGTTGAAGTAAGAGTAAGAGGTTCTCCTTATGGCCGACCCTGGCCATACCAACAGCCTGTCTTCACTTCTTCTAGCTTCGTTCATTTGATTTTGTGGGGAAAAAAGTCCGGATGTATGAATGGGCAGCCAAGGTACAGTGTGATGCATGCATAGATACTTTGGCTTTTTAAGCCGCCAATGTGCACCATACATCGATTCACTGCATTGTAAATACAACCAAGAGCGTACGGAAAAACACCTTTGTCTTTTTCTCCTAACACGTAATGACCAAAGCAATATGCTAACTACGAGAGGATGTTTTGTGATAATGCGCAGAAATGGAGAGTCATAATTTACGTACACATTTGATTGCATTTGATCGAGAGTCTTACTATAAAGGCTACTTTTTTGTAGCGCCATTCGTCTGCCCTTTCCTCGTAAAAATTGAGCAATTTTATACAAGAAAATCTGAATGATACGATATCGTATTTTGTGGGTTATGCAATGGTTGAATACAAATTTGCTGAGCGTGAAACGTATGCCTTCAATTATTATTAGTAAGAATTTGTAAGTACAAAGGAATAATACACTTGTCCAGCGGCGCACCTAACCTCCACCACGGATACCTGCAAAGTCGTAGTTGGAGCACAAAGGTTTGTAGGAATGAATAAAACTCTTTTTGTATATGGGTTTCACACATTTCACGTTTTTCACAGACTGGTCTTTCGTTGATTAGAGCTTCGTTTCAAAAAATATAATAACTCATATCCTCCCTCTCTCTCACTTTTCAAACTATATTTCATTTTTGAGAATTGAGCATTAAAAATCAAGATCCTCTCTTTTTGAATAATTTTGCGCTGGGCTTGAGATGCTCTCCTGGTAGAGTAATGATACGCACGGTGCCGTGCCTATTTTACCAGATCAAATAGGGAGAGAGGAGGCTGGTCACAGGAACAATCCATCTTCGGAACTCTCTCCACCACGCCACCAACCACCACCACCCATGGCACACATGGAATTCGCCTCTTTAGGTATGTATATACACCATTTTATTGCTATTTTATTGCACTATTATTATTTATTTTTTATTGTGAGTCAAAGTCAGTAAAGCATACTAACAAAATGTGCAATATTATAAAAACTTTTTTTTTGTTCTAGGGAAAATGAGCTTGATTATTATTAGAATTTCCCGTGGCATGCTACTTCGTTTATGTGATCTTTTTGAATTAGGGGACTTAGGTACGGAAAACGGCGATGATCATGATGATGTGGCTTCTTTTTGGTGTTCATACCTCCATGCAAAATTGCTTTATTGTTCTTACAAACATCATATACTTCCTCTTTCTCTATGATTTGCCATCCCGTTAGAAATTTGTTGCTTGCTCGTTTACATGAATACTATGATAAAAGCTTATTCTCAATTCGTGTAAAAAATCATATGTAATTTAGTCCGAAGACATAAAAAATCATTTCCGTCATTAACAGAAACCTCAACTGAAATTATAACTGCCTTAAGTCAACCTCCTAAAATATTTTTTTTTCGATTTTGTTTTACCACCCCGACGATGGTGGATGAGAACAAAATTAACTTTCAAACAACACTTAACTTTCTGGTGCATGCATATACATATTGCTGATCAAGGTACATTCAAAATTGCATGTATATTTTAATCGCTTTGCATGACCAAGAGGCAAGAATGGTAAGGAGTAAGTGGATTCAGTGCAACAAGGGCATTTTTCAAACATCTCCTTACAAAGATCTGACAGAATGATATCATTGGAGCAATTTGCTTTCTCTGATGAAACGAAAGAAATGCACGATTTGCCGCACGAACGTATCGAAAAAAAAGTTTGAAATCTGTATGGAAAGGTAAGGCACCTAACGCTGTACCTAAATACCATACCTACATAGGTATACCTTCAATATTTCAGATTTGGCCATCGTTCGTTCTTCTCCTCTCACATGCAGCGTGGGATAAGTTAAAGAAACGAAAAAGAAGAAGATAATGACGAGACTCTCGGATTTTTTTTTGTTTTATTTTACCTCCTTGACTTCTTCGTACACGTTATTTCGTTCTTGCCTTTTATAGCATTTCAACTGCATTCTTTTCCTTTACACAGAAGGCGAAAGAGTGATATGAAGTGTGTGTAACCGTCTTTTTATAATCTCTTTTCAAGAGAGAAACAACCAGGATGAGTTATAGGCAATAAGAAAGGCGCAACTCCGAAAAGACCTCGGAGAGAGAAATGTAACTGATGAACGTATATCCGCATGATATACAGATCATCATAATAATCATCATCATCATAACTGCATTATTTATTTCAAAAGTCATCACAAGCTATACGGATGCGAATATCTAGGATAAATAGGAAGGACATTGTATAAGTACAGACACACGCTTTCTTGTATATCTTTGTGTATGCATTCATGCAATAAAGTACTACGCCCCAGGAAGAAGGAAAAAAATATGAACATTAAACCCCAATAGAGTAAAAAAGAGTTTTAAAAATGATTACTTTCTTACCCTTCGAACTCAAAGGAATTTTGTGAAGGAGCCACATTTTCATCAACAACATTTCGGGCTTTTTTCGTCTTGTCAGCCTAGTATTATCATCGCCCATTGTCTTCCATTCCATGAAGGGAGAAATAGTTTTTGAACAAGTATGTAGGCATGTAGGCCTTCACAGAAGTTGAACTGATTCAAAGTTACTTCGTCATTCTATTTAGTTTTTGTTTTTTCAGAGTTGTATAATGAGCATAAAAAGTTTACTCGAGAAAACTGACGACCAAGCAAAAGTGAATAATATATGATGAGTCTAGGGAAGAGGAACCGAGACGTCAAATTTTCGTGGTAATCGACTACAGATAAAAAGACGGAATAATGCATATAAAAAGGATCAGAATCGCAATCTGTGAGTCGTGTAATCCTTCACTTTTTTCTCACTTCACATCATCAACATCCTCCCACCAAAATATATCTCTTCTTCTTCTTCAGTCTCTGGGAATGGCATAAAGAATGATTGCAACGGCGAAGCGGCAGCTGGTGCTAATGTGCTGCACTTGCTGGGAAAATGATGACTTTTTAGAGGAGACCTCGACCTGCGGTTTTTACTCCTTCAAAACAATAATGCTTATTGATGATGATTATTATTACGAGATGACGACGGTACACATTAACTTGAGGATGTTTATAGGAGCCCACCGCAGAGCGCTTTCTTCATTAGCCATTTAAACTTCAGAGAATACATACCCAAAAGTTTTTTTTGCTCATCAGTGCAACACAAAAGCCACACCAAACAGAAAAGTATCCTTCAGAAAAGTCATGAGAGGTCACTTGTCATTTTTAGCACAACAGTGCATATTATTTATATATATTTAATGTAATATCTGTCTACAAACACACTTCTCTGTTTAGCCATCAATTCGAAACAATATGCCATATTTTTTGTGAACCTGATTGCTTCTAAACACAAGTTACTGATTAGCACTGAACTTTGAGATAATCATTCATCATCAACTTTAAATTGTTCATAATCATGATTTTGAGAAAATCATAAATGCTCATCCTTGATATGTTTTCGTGGTTCAACAAAGCTTCAGGAGGAAATTGTCATTTAGTACCACACGTTGTCCAAATCATGAAAGATGGCATGCTCGTCCATTGAACCCTCCATGAGAATAATGTTTGGTGTGGTTTCTTATGACGCAAAAAAAACCATCTCAAACAAACCTACAAAATTCTAGAAGGATGCCACATAAAATCAAGTGGATCGCAAAGATGATTTTTAGGTAGCCAATATGTCGGCGAAATATGTATTACTCATGGCATTATTACGGCTTCTCGTAACCTTCAACAGGGCATCTATTACATTTATTAAATCTGATAATATAATATTGCTCAAAACATTTATGCCGTCATCTGCACAAATATAAAGCATCAATAAAAGGGATAATAAAGACCGATATACTGATTCAATAATTTGCTTTTACCGCCTTCCTCATGTTCCGATTGTCAAGTAGATTTTGTCCTAATGAAATATGCATATGGTAAGTAGATTACATGGTTTATATGTGCGCGATAAAAAAATAGGCAGTATCAATTCTGTTTCTTATATATAATATTTTTTTTCACTCCCAATAAAAATGCACGAATCATCATCACGGTAAATTGATCAATCACGAAAAATGGATGTGATAAAAATGATTTATTTATCCATGTAATACAGTTCCGGTTATACAAATGTACCTATAGCCAGTATATGTAACTAGCGAATTTTTAAATGGGAGCAAAATAAATCCGGCTCGATTCACAGAGAAAGGAAGTTGAAGGCATGAAAGCAGAACGCATTTGGTTGGATTAATATCAACATTTGTCATCGGATCTTACATGCCAAGTCAACCTTAAACGTGGATT
>JAHZMY010001787.1:0-17302 GCA_027743915.1 Seira sanloemensis | reverse complement strand
AATGATTTCCTCCTTTTTCACACAATCAATTACTTGGTGATTAAGCATTTCCGGCGACTACGGGAGCACGTAAAGATGCACTCTAATGACCATATACTTGATCTATATATTTATATGTCTTTGAATCATTTCCCAACATGACAAAAATTACTATATATGTAATGATAACGTTTTTGAGCTCTGCCACATGTGTGCGGATCGACTCAAACAAAATGAAATTAAACGTAATATGTAATGTGTAATGGATTGTGATTCACAGGTGGACTCGAAGATTGTCAGAATGTGGGAAAAGGTTCATCAGGGCTACATTGCGTCAAGGGACAAATGTCTGTTCACTTTCTCTCCAGACGGAGACAGCTCGAATCCTAGTAGGCAGAAATCAGGTCCTAATGTAAATCTCAAGTACAAGGAGTCAATCGGTCACAGAAGTAGTAGGCGCCACTTTCACTGTCATCATCATCATGCGCACTCGCACCACTACCACCATCACCACCATCATCATCATCATCACCACCACCACCACCATCACCAAAGTTCTCGCAATTCCTGCTACTGCACTAAACCGCTGAAGCAAGTTTACTTTTACATTATGCTTGTCCTTCTCTCTCTTGCTTATCCGACTTGCCATATAACTCTCATTTTGAATGCATGACACTGTAATAAGAAAATATGAGCCTTTTTTGCTTTCCACAGAAGAAAAAACAAATATATTTCATGAACATGACATCAAATAGAATCTCGTCGTGTGCTTCTCTCTCTCTCTCTCTCTCCAGATGGGTAATACAGTACGTGAGCGGAGCTAAACCCATTGGCAGGAAAATAGGCTTTAACCCTTTCCCACGTACCTATTGAGAAGTCATGGGAGAGAGAAAAAAGTGATCATTTTCTCCTCGCTTATATATATACACACACACATTCCGTTTTGCTGGAAAAAATTGTACATTGAGATGGAAAGACTGTACCATTGTCGGCTTTCTTCTTCCTCCTCTGCTGCTCTGCCTCTGCTGTTCTTTATATAATAGCTTGAAGCTTTAAAGTGTCAATTTTTTCCTTGGATTTTCTTCCTCAGAGGGAAAAAGGTGCCGCTCATTTCTTGCCTTTTTCTATGAAAAAAATGGAGATGACAGGCAGGTTTCGCCTCAATAAGGAGGAATATTAGAAAGACAAGGATAGCCTGCAGTGTGTGTCTCTACAAAAAAGGAGGCTATAACGTGTCATCATGATCCTCCTTCTCGTCTTTAATAATCACATGTCAATACCTAGGCTTTCCCTTGCAAATCCAATCTCACAACTCCTTTGTGTTATTTTTATGATGTTGGAATCACGACAATGAGCTTATATGCATTTGCTCTCGCGCCTTATTCTCAAAAGGACTGTGTCTATTTTAATGAAATGAGATTGTGTGAGACTTGAAAGTTTTAAAGGAAGCTCCCTTTAAGAAAGCTTTTTAGGATAAAAAATTTACACATTTTGAGAAGCCATCACGGCAAAGAGAGGGACAATGAACCTATATAGCTCGAGCATAGCGAAAGCAAGCAGGAAACCATTGTTGAATACGGGGAAGCCATACAGCTTTAGAATAATTTTACAGCTTTCACTTTATCTAGCCAAAAAAGGATGAATTGCTTAATATTGCTCATGCGTATTCGCATAACGGCCTGTTTTGCATGGAAATTATATTGACCAATGCAGAAATACATGGTTACAATCTGGGAGAAAGTGCCCATTTCCGAATTGCATTCCAAGCTGAGATTCAATTTTCTGTGCCTATTCTCTAAAGCCGCGTCATTTTTTCGGTTTTCAATCGCAAAATCAAGCCCAAAAGATTCTTTTCAGGGAGCCCGCTTAACTTTTTTCTTCTTCATTTCAATGCGCATCGGCTCTCAGTGTTCCCATAAGACTGCAGGTATATGAGCACGATCCTTTAAAAAAGGAAAAAAGTGAAAGTGACGTGATGTGTTAAGAAAGGAGGGGAAAAGAGAAAGTTGACATAAGAGAAAAGAGTCCTACTGATTACACAGGAACTCTTTCTTTTTCACATTACAGAGCACTATAAACCCCAAGGAAAGGAAGGAAAGTAACATTTTCGTATTAACACGGTATATGTATTATAAAAAATATATATACTCTTTGTTTGTATACATGGTATGTGTGCTGTAACTCGTATACAACGTTACTACTGCCCCGAAAAAAAGAAAAAAAAGTAAGCCCACGTTCTTACTTACAACATAGTAAAACTTAGCATGTTCAAAAGTTCAGCTGTATCTTTTTTCTCAGTAGATTTTGTTGTGCTTTGTAAGAGATGAGCTGGATTAGAAGATTGTCTGACAAGGAAAGCACAGAAGCAAAAACTTTTTTCGCTTCTATTTTATGCTCTTATATCCAATTTTTGTTTCAAGTCATTTCATTTGATAATACGAGTGTCGTTCATGTACTGCACGTGTATGTACTTTCTCTTTCTCCAGCGGAGAATTGAATGATAATGGTGGTTTTTTAGGAGAAAGGAAGAGAGGCTTTTTTTTTAAAAAAAGAGAAACGTTGTTACTAGGTAGCCAGTGAAAAATGTGTACATGAATGCTATAGCCCCATTGTTTTGCTTGAATTTAACCTTCAAAAGAGACATGATGGTAAATACAAGCCACGACATTCTTTAAATTACTTAAATTTCAACTGTAGCCTTTTAATTTTTGAGATTCAGTTCAAAATGTAGTAATTTGCAAATTGCGTCACACAAAATAAAATTTGTAAATCGAATTAAAAAGATTTTAAACCCCGGTCTTTCTCCTCTACTGAAGTAAATTGTCATTGTAATGGTCACGTATCCCAAAGATATAAATCGGATAATTTAAAATTAGGTTCCGTATTATACTTAAAGAGTATTGGAAAAACAAGACCCGAAATTAAAAGTCAAGGAGCGTTCCTTCAAACGACAAGTGTAACATGAACTGAGCCACGCTCATATTTTATAGACGCGACAAAACAAAAGGGACAAGATTTGTGCAAAAAATGCTAATTAAACTCAGGCCCCTAAATTGACTCGGAATGGTAGTATAAAATTCCATGGAGAGAAGAACAAACCATTCCGGTTCATGACTTTTACGTGAAGTACATCCCGAACAACAAACTTTGACTACGAATATAAAACTTGCGGAAATCTGGTACGGAATGTAATCATGAATAGTATGCCTATATATTATTTTCAGCGGTGGAAATTGAAAAGAATGAAAATGTGGATTGCAGATGAAGAAGACAACTCAGCCGAAAAGATAAAAGTGTGTAGTAGAGCTAATATATGGGGGCTTGTAGTACTGGTAGCCACGTATGTGGTCACCAGCGTATATAATAATACACTTTCCTCTCTTACAGACTTTATAAGACATTGTCCACTAGTCCAGGAATTTCCCAAGAAAATCCGTTCCCTATTGTCCTCTCACGTTTCAACACTATATACCGGATAGAAGGGAAAAAATGTTGACCAACCGTGCGGAAATCATCTCCATCATTTTCATCTTTTTTTCCTCCTCTGAAACCATTCAATATTATTCTGTGAATTGTGTCCACACAGTTCACTTCACCAAAATCCCCTTATTTTTTTCTCCAAAACGCTTGCATAAAAAATTGCTCGCATTCACTATGAAAAATAACATACACGCAGTCTGTCTTTGGCATGAAGAAAATATATAGGAAATAAATCGGTGGCCTTTCCTTTCCAAAAAAAAATTATGGAAGTAAAAGTACATAATATTTTTCGAGTCATCCCAACTGGAAAAGTAGGGATCCTCTCCAGACTTCCTATTATCTCTAGCATGTACATTAAAAGTGATCAGAAGAAAAAGTAGCAGAAAAACGCTCGACCCACTCTCTCACTCCACACTCGAGTAGAGTCAGCAAAACTTTATTTTTTTGGAGAGAAAGCATGCCTCATTTGCATAGTTTGATTGTATCTTTGTAACAAGGCAAAACTACTATGAGAGTGCGGAGTTCAGTTAAAAGTTGACTCTTCAATTTGAAATCGATTCTCTCATCCTCTCTTGCGTCGTCGTCCCATGTCCCGTCTTCGAGGAGTACATATATTTATATATGCGACTCGAAAGATAATGAAAACGGTGCCGGTGTCAGAGACCAAGGGAAAAGTAGTAGCAGCAGCAGCAGCAGCGGGATGTCAACTGACTCCTCCTTCTCCTTAAATGACACAATCAGCAGGAAAGCACGCAGCGGGAACTATATACAAAAATAGTTACAACGTAAGGGAAAAAAGAATTGTAGTACGCTGCAAACTTTACATTTCATTTTTAACTAAGTCCAATCCTTCAGGGGAAAACGTTGAATAAAAAACAAGGCTTCCTTCCGTTGGGGAAAATACTAAAAATAAGTCTATATAAAAACGTCGTTGCTTACTTCCCCTCATTTCGCGTTACTTTCTCTCTCTCTCTCTCTCTCTCTCTCTCTCTCTCTTCCACTACTTCCTTTTTTCTCAAAAGGGATGGTGACGAGAGAGAGAGACAGGATCATGAGAAAGAGGTTGATGAACACGAAAAGAGATCATAAAGTAGAGAAGATGCACATAAAGTAGAACCTTTTGTGCTACTTGTTGTTTTCCCTGAGAGAAAGGGAGGAAGTGTGGTGTGATGCCACGAACAAGAAAATTATGGACTTGCTCCCATTCATTTTGTGCCTGTTCCGTCGAGTGAGATGGACTCTCTCTCTCTCTCGGTCTCCCCGTCCATCTCAACTTTTGTGACAAAAGGAGAAAGAGGATGAGATCCATTATTATTTGAATTTATATACCGTACACTCCGTTTATGTACGTAGGCACAGACTTCTTTCCTGGACTCTCTTGGGGACAAACACACTTGTACGCTGAGCGCTACACAACGTTTATTGAAATGGGAGAGAGAGAAGAGAGAAAGCAAAGCTATGTGCGAGGGACTGGAAGCAAAGCACTCGACAAAATACTCCATTCAGCATACCATCATTCATCGCAAAGTTTTTTTTCTTGCCAGAATGTGTGACTCCCTGAATAGGAGTAAGGAGACTTTCGCCTGCAGAAAGCTCACAATTCAAGGAAGCTTGTTACGTTTTGGCAGTGACATATTGCATTGCATAGGAAAAAAGCAAGGAGACTGACTGAAGGGATGGATAGAGCGTGTACGTACATATTGCATCGGTGACCGCTCTCCTCCCTCCTCATCCTCGAATTCAGCGAGATGATCTCCACGCTGGATTTTCCGGTCATTCATACCATCCACGTTGGAGGAAAAACACACTGCCGCATTGTTTTTCACGAATGAGATGCGGACACAGACAGTCTAAAATTATGTATGGAGGCGAGTCTGACGATCGCATCATATTTTTTATTTTGACTTGCACAAAAAACTTTTGTTTCCTCATTTGGACAAAAGTTTGACGGAGTAGGAGTGAGCCATATATATAAGACCTTGAAACACATCCTGAAGACAAAAACAAACTTTTTCCTCCCCCTTTTCTCCACCACCGTATGCTGCTGCTGAATGAATGGGAAAAGCTATTCGCATAAAATAAACAGGTTGTCAGACGACATGTGTAAAAGGGAAAAAGAAAATGACATGTTTTAGGCCATCGGGAATATGACTTGAGGAAAAGGTACACACACACACACACACAAACTCATGACAAAATCTGGAAAAAGAGGGTTCTGAAAAAAAATTCCAAGTTTGTTGAATTTTGCAAGTCCAGCAGTCTTTTCAAAAGAGCGAACGTTAGCAAGAGGCTCATCCAAGCTGACGATACAAAGGCTGCTGGGGAAAGTGGATGATGGTGGTGGTGTATGAGCCTGGGTCTGAGGGAAAGGGATTGAAAATGGGTATCGATCCCACACAGCTCAAACTACACTTTTTCTCTTCCTCCATCCAAGTATGTACGTTCGTATATCTGCTTTAATGGTGCTGGTAATGGGTTTGGAATGCTGACACTAGAAGATCCTCAATTGCGATACATTTTCAGTCTCTTCCTTCCCTTTTTCGATGGGTGACTGCACATTAACAACGCACACGGAAAGAAAGAATACCGCTTTCTCCATTATTTCGCTTCTCCATTTTTTCTCTCTAGTGTCATGTGATCAAAATTGGAATTGAAGGAAGAGTAGAGAAAAAATCCTCTCTATCTCTCTTCCCTCTCCTAGATTCCATCAGATCTTTATTTTTTGTCTTATTTCATAACACGGAAAACGGCGGAGAGAGAGAGAGATAGAAAAGGACAAGGGTAAAAACGTATTGATCCTATGTATGTGTGCCCCTTCATGAGCATCGAGTAAAAACCTATTAGTCAACTACTACCAGTATCGTTTATTTAGGGCTTTTTTAAGTGATGGTTTTTAGAATAGTGGGAAAACACGATTTAAATGATGATTGGGCGGAGACAAGAGCAAGAAAATAAAGTGACGGGAACCAGGCTTTGATTAAAGACAAAAGAAAATGAGACAGCTTCCCTCTGTTTCGTTTCACGCGTCATGTCAAACCGAGAATTTGTAATGACAAGCTAGACTGCATTTTTTCTCTCCTCAAAAAATGAAATGCTCATAAGACGGTCTGTGAATGGAGCCAAAAATAGGGTTTTTGTGTGAAAGCGGAAGTAGTTGTAGTCGTAGTAGAAGAATATAGATAGATAGAGAGAGAGCGAGCGAGCGATTATCTTTACAGATGTTTTATTTTTCTCCTAGATAGATATCCGATATGTGTAGGTAGAGGAGAAGAATGTTTCAAGTGTGAATACATCAGGCATTCTATGAATACAAAAGCGAGTTTGTATTTCATCTTGGAAAGAGCTTTCCCTTGAAGAGGAAACTATCCCGCTGGGAGGAATTCCCCAATATTTTCAATTAGTCTCGTCGTCAATGTAAAATGATCATCGTAAAAGGGATCTTAAATGAGGGAAAGCGTGAATGAATGGAATGAGTGACGGAATGAGAGAGAGAGCCTGTTTTATTTCATTCTTGACAAGTGTTTTGAATGGATTCGGAAAAGGGAAATCATGCTGAGCTCAGGAGAGGAGAAAAAAGAGCGATATATACACACACCTTCTTCTATTCTCTTTTCGCTGGTTTTGAGAGAGGAGAAGTGCCAAAACGGGAGCATTTCACCTCATAAAATTTTAGTGGACTATTGCATCCCTCTAATAAAAAATCTTATGGTGGATTTTATATCTCACTTTTTATTTCCTTTCCTCGCCTCCGTTACGTATACACACTTCAATATTATGAAAGATATGTGTCCGTGTCGGCTTCCGCCAATAGAAGTCTAGCGTATAGTGGTAGTGGGCCTAACGCGATTATTGAAATCTGGTTTAATAATCTCAATTTTATTACTGGAATAGGTGAGGATTTGTAATAAAAACGTTTCGCTCTTAGGACAATGGCCATGGCTTTGAGAAAAGCTCAAGTCACAAGGTTATAATAGCACTCTTTATACATATATACCTATGTACATAGACAGTCTTGGAGTTTGAGTCAGTCGGCGGTGATAGTTTATAATATTATTTATAGCAGCACTGGCAAAAAAAGTATACATAAGCTTAAAAGAGTTGGTAGAGTTTCGATGTGTCATCATCATCATCATTGAATTCCCAAGGGTCCCAGTGAAACTCAAAATGGTATTATGGGTTTCAAAGGAAATGACTCGCAAATGGATTGGAGAGGCTTTTAGGCCTGAGAACTCATTGTAGTTTCAGACTGAATTAGAAGAATGAGCTAAAAGAATTACTCAACAAAAATGCTCACTTTTCTAAAAAAAATGCTTCGACTGTAGTCGCGAGAACTATCTTAAACACAGCGTGTACAGTAGTTGAAGTCATTTTTGAATAACTCATTTTCACTGAGCTTTTTAAGCAAGTCAACCAATTTTGTTGATGGACTATAATTAAGTATTTAGTGGTAAACAGTACAAACTACAAGCAGATAATTATCATCGTAATAAGAAACGTGTTCGAGGTCTCTATGACAGTCGTCGATCCTGAGTTGAAGTCATTTGAGATGGCGCCACATTTCCTCAATCGAGTCATTCTTTTGTAATCCTTGCAAAGTAATATTCCTCCTTTCCCTCAGAAAATGATTTGGTATCATAATGTTCATCTCTTGGAAAAGTTTCGTAATTTTCCCGAGGATGACAACCACTTTAAAGGGATGACGAAAACTGAGATAATGACTGGAACAAAAAATACTTATTTCTTCTGCTTTTATTAGTTGGGCAATGTCATACCAGAAAAACTTTTTTTTCTGTGAGATGGGGGTTCTAAGATAGTGCGAAACTATTTTCTCCATATTAAGCCCAAAAGAGTGGAAACTTTGAGTACGGGGAGAAATGGGAGGCGTCCTCTCATCCCAACTTTATATAATTGTCGGATGTCTTGAAATGCTCAAAAAATTGCCATAACGATAGGAATCGTCATCCTCGTCATAGCGTTCAAGAGAGAGAGAGAGAGAACATTGAACAAGCTTTGTAATCTTTTTTTCTTGGAGAATATGTAACTTTGTGTGTGTATGTGAGTATGTATATGCATGTACATACATACATGAGCACATTTCTCGTATGCAACGACGAAAAAGTAGTAGGTAAAGTGCCAAAAAGTATAAAACAATTCTTTCTCTTTAGATGGAAATAAGAATAAAAGTTTGCATAAATCATAATAGTACACTTTAATTCAGGGTATTTCTGTTTCAAAAGGAATTTGAGAAGCCGAGAGGGCTTCTCCACTGGAGCCAAGAAATACTACTACAACTACTACCACCACTGTTGTATGCTAAGATTATATTAAAAGTGAATGAGTCTATTCACATTACATCCTCTGCAAAAGACGAGTTCATTCTTTCTTTTTATTATTTCACCACTTTCTCCATTTCGAGTGGAAGCATTCAGCAGAAAGTGGAAACAATACAACATGCTATTATCCCACGATAAGGAATACATTTCATATTCCTCTCGCATTAAGCCATCTCCTCCAAGATTATTTGCCAGAAGGCACAAAAACATATATGTATGTAGCGAACGAATCGTACGCCAAACATTTTTGGGTTTCCACTTCCACTTGATAAATTGGCGGGAGGAGGTGGTGTGATCAAGAGAAAATGGGTTTTGCTACCGAAACCGAAAAAAATGTATATATAGCTGGGCCACAGCTAATAAGTAGCCTTTTCATTATTACTTTGAGAAGGAGCGCCGGGATGGGATGATGATGTTGATCGCAGACTACAATGATTTGAGAAAAATTGGCCTCTTTAAGGAAACAATTTCCCTCCGCCCTTGTGGGTGCTACTGCTGTTGGTGATGATGAGTGTAATAATAAGTAGAGTAGAAAGAGCCACATTGCCTTCTTCTTTGCCCTCGTCCCTTTCATCCTTTTGAGCAGTTGGCTGCAATTCAGAGACTGATCTCTGTTTCAAGGAGAAGACAGCGGAAAAAGCAAAGCAAGAAAAGACGAACACGAAACAAAGAAACGAGTCAGTCTAAATAATAAATTATGGGGAAGGAATGAGCACATTATTTATTCTCCTCTGTTCCAGGGGAAAGAGGTGAAAGCTGAAAGAATTGGAAAAGAGCTTTCTGTGGCCATACCCTTGTCATAAATTTATTGCGAGGAGGAAATGGTGTCATTACTTTAATTAATTAATTTGAAGATATACACAAGTGCATATGGATGCTATCAAGAGCAAGTGGAAATCAAATTCGTTATCATGGGAATCTTCATATTTGGCGAAGGCTGGAATACCAGAACGATTAATTAAATTTAGAAGTGGACATCTGTAAAACCTGCTAGGATACACTTGCAGACTTAAATGTATATTGTATGTATTTATGTAGTAGGTAGAGATTGACAAAAGTTTCCGCTCATGTTTTGAGAAGGATGAGTGCGACACATTTGCATGAGTCTATAGAATAATGTGTGCGAGTATGGAGTAGTGTGAAGTGGATTAGTTGGCCTGGGGCTTTCTCTCTCTCTTTCAACTCTCCAAAAAAATCTTTTTGCATTTGACAGTGCTGTTTTTCCAAAACACATGTAAACAGTGAGAGTGTTGCATGCTAAGTGAGTGGCCTTATGCATGCAAAGAGGTAGTCTTTCTCTCTCTCTCTCTTCCAAAAATGAAATTGAGCAGATGGCTTCCGGGCCTCATTCATACTTGTTTTGGAGCGCTTTCGTGATATTAAACTAGGTTAATTATGATGTGCTGATGCTAATGCTTCCTCTAAAGCAGCTTAGATGCGACACACAAGCAGAAATAATACCGCCGCACACATACACACATACAGAGAGAGAGTGAGAATGTTGCGTGGATGGGGCATACTCACGGCTCTGTGCAAAATTTGCCCATCCAACAACAGAATGTTAATGGATGTATCGACCTGGGCTGCTCTACCAAATGATTACGTAATGGCATGATTATGCAACGAAAATGGCAATAATAACCGTAATAGGAGAACCAGAGAACAAAGCAAAATATGTTGAAAACACAGTGAAAAGGGGAGAAAGCAGACATGAAAAAAGCTTAAAAAAGAATGTGTGTACGGGAAAAAGCAGGAAGAGAATAATAAAGAGGATGGACACGCTCGCCAAAAATATTTCATATCATCGCAGCATTTTCCTCTCTGGAATGCCTTTTATGTCGACAATGAAGAAAAAGGGATGAAAGCCGACCGGCTTTGTGCTCCCACCGCTATACTTTCTTTCCGTCTTTAAAGGGAAAGTGGATGTCACTGGTGATATGTAGTGGCATGGCATGACACTGCTTATAGAATCTACTACGCTCAAAACTATACTATCAATGTGAATCATCATAAGATACCACAGAGACTACTAGAAAAACCCACACACGAGATCTTTTTTTTTGTAGCGAAATGGATGTTTCGAGGAAATAGAGAAGACACACGTCACTTCAACAAGGAAAGCGGAAGTGAATTAAAGTGTGTTTCTTTTGCATCCTTCTTTAAGAGGAAAATACAAGGCATCATCATGTCGGATACGAAACCCTACATAAAACTATACACATGCATACACACAAAAACTGAGATACATTGCCTCTCTCTCTCTATCTCTCTCGCTTTGAAGATGATGTGATGCGCATCATGCATAATAAATGCATTGACTATTTCCCATTTCTGCGGCCATCATTCGAACAAGTCTACACACGAACGTACACACGCATATAGGTATATATACTTACTTACATATGTACGTACCCTTGTACAATTTTTGCATTTTAAACCGAAAACAGAGTTTAAAACTTGAAGCGGAATTATGAATGAATTGCTTTCTGAAAATGAATTTTACTCCATTTTGTGAGTCTCCATATTTCATTATTTATTCATGGGAAAAGCCACCTACTTTGAAATGAATGGATAAGCTGAAGGCATTATATATCGTTTCCCCTCGATGCATACGCTGTGAAACTGTCTCTTTCCCTTACTTTTTGAAATGGGCCAAAGGCTATCTGGCGACGAACTCGATCAGCGAAAAAAAAGTATTCATTTTCCATCCACAAACTGTTTCTTCCCCCGTCCCACAAAAAAAAGAAGTTGAATGTGAATATACACACCCATTTTACAACGTCCCGGGTGGACATGATCCTAGACTCGCACACATATACATACCTATACACACATGAAACTGTAATCCGAATGACAGGAAAAGTTTGTAGGTTGGAACTATCTACTACTACTTCCTCCAAAAACACTTTGTTCCGTGTGCTGGATTAACTAGATTTGCCGGGAATGAAAAACTTTTGTGTGTTTTCTGTGGAGAGAGAGAGAGAAAATATTATTTATATTTGCTTACATGTACTCGCTCAAGGATAAACGAAGACAAAGGGAAATGAGAATTTTTTTCTTCTCTTCTTTTCTCCTACTTTATCTAAACGCACATGCACAAATGCTCTGCATTGGCTTAAAAGCAATGTATATAAATATTGTCTCGAAAGAAACCCTAGCTTCAGGCTCTCTGTATATTCATATGTGTGTGTATGGTGTATTGAAATTAAAAAGTGAAAGCATTGTTACAGAATCAATATCCCCCTTATCTTGCACATTCTCTCTCAAAAAATTAAAAACATGACCAAGGAGAAAAAGTTGTGTTGAAAGGAAGATTCAACCACTGCTATTGATTCTACTTTACCTTCTCGCAAAGACACACATTCTCCAGCTTAACGTGCCGGAGAAAGCAAGTACTAAGGCTGTGGGAGAAAGGAATGGATCATAGTGGTTTTGTCGGAAAGGCATGAGAAAAAAGAAGAAAAGTTTTAATTAAAAAAAGAACTCTCTTCACTCTCTTAGCTCACGGTGAAAAGCTGCTATATATTTATGCTCTAAGCTTTAAGCTGCGTGCGTCTGCACGTTAAGTGTAAGCCTGATTCAATTTTGAATTCGCCGTAACTTTGGACAACAGCGTAACATTCCGAGAAATTGGGAGAAATGTTGGTTTCTAGCTCAATAAAAATGTTTAGTGTTTTTCCTCCAGAAGAAATTAATATTTCGTTGCACCACCACCACCACCACCACACACCATTTTATCTAGAACAAAGGTAGTTTTTGCAATTTCATTTGCCCACTGAATAATATGAATGTATGCGGTTACAGGGCCGGGAATGATAGCTAAAGAACTTTTTACCCATTTCTCACTATTATTTCCCCACAAAAAGTAATGATTCGAGAGTGAAGCGAACTAGAAGCTGTAAAGAATTCGTTTTACTTTTCAATTTTTTTTTTTCTATTTGAAACCAAAAAATAACGCATCAGCTGGTAAACGAATTTTCTGTAAATGAAGGGAAAATAAGTGACGAATACATGAAACTGAAAATGATGATCGTCATGATCATTATCGTTTATGATAAGGATACATGTATGGCAATTTCTATTTGGAGTTTATGAAAATGCTCTCTTGTTTTATTGTGTTTTGCTAATGACATGGTTCGCAAGGTTCCTTCCTCTCTCTCTTTCTGTGCGAGAGAAAATGAGGATGTTGAGGGAGCCGCCACGTTCTCTCCTCCATAACCATTTGTTTTCATTACACCACCACCATATATTGTATTGCAGACGAAGAAAAGAGAGAGAGAGAAAATGATCATGGCCATGATTCATGTGGAAAAGATGACGAGAACGGAGGAGAGTGAAAGTATGCGTGAATAATTGTGACGTTCATTTCTCATGGTGCAAGTGGCAATAGAGAGAGCGTGTGCGTCTCTCTACTACAACTCTTTTCTCTCTCTCGATATTTCATACTCATCCGCAATTAAAATTATGCTTCCGTCATTAGAGCAAGAGCATGCATGCCACGACACACTTCACCCCAGTTTCGTCGTAAATCGTGGAGCTTACAAGTACATCCCACTTTTGCTCGAAACAATCACGTACTGGAAAAGAAAGAGAGAGGAGCCTAATTGTTGTGCTCGCATTTTCTCAGGATTTTGGTTCATGCTCGCGCCAAGTAAAGGAAAGAAGAAGAAGGTTTTCCAGGAAAAACAACTTTTCTTCTGTATTCATGAGCCAGAGTATTAAAGATTCGCATCTGCTCTGCTTCCTTCAAGAGAAGAGTGAGAGAGCACATGTGTTACTTTCTCCAAAATCGAATGCCTGAGTACTTTGTGAAATTTAGGNCCAGGAAAAACAACTTTTCTTCTGTATTCATGAGCCAGAGTATTAAAGATTCGCATCTGCTCTGCTTCCTTCAAGAGAAGAGTGAGAGAGCACATGTGTTACTTTCTCCAAAATCGAATGCCTGAGTACTTTGTGAAATTTAGGAGCATTTCACCTTTAACTGAAACAAAGGAAATTAGCATGACGGAAAAAAGCAAAAGGAATCTCCATCGCGATAAATTTATGCGCCTTCACAGTACGCTGCATACACAACTGAAACTAAAAGGTGGAACGGGAATGGACTCGTCGTTGAGTGTGGCAGATGCTTATATACTCGTTTCTAATTCATTTAAACCTTTAAAAATATACATTTGTATATTTCTTTCCAATGGTCACATCTGAATTCAAAATCTGAAGCTGTATAACTTTCTTTATTTTTCCCTCTCCTACTACGATTGACTCACAAATCAAGCCTAGGCAGTACAGATGACGTGGACTAAAAACTGGAGAATTATTAAAATTCCATTGGAACAAGAGAGCACATTCTCCCTTGCCATTTCATCTTCGTTTTCCTCTAATGTACAATGGCATTCTCCGTTTTCTTTGCCTGGAGCCACCCGAGCAATAAAAAACCACAGAGTAAAATAAATGTAAAAGGAGCCTAAATATTTTTGGAAGGGCAGGCCATCCAGCTCCATATATATTTATGGAGAGAGCAAACAACATAATAAATTACTTGTAAAAAATTTGTTGTGTTTTTTTGTGTGGCATTGATGTTGGTGGAGCACACAGGCTGCTGCTTCATATCAGATACAGGGTGGTGGGCAAGATATGGTTTCGAGATGAGCCTCAGAAAAAAACAAGAAGAAGGGCGTGCGTTGGATTGATATGGAAAAATAAGAGGGGAAAGTACAGCCAAGCAGAGGAAGACGATCAATACATAATGTATGGTGGAAAGAGAGGAAACTGTGCTCACTGGAAACCAGCACACACACACACATAGAATGTAGGTAATTTGTAGATGAGAAAAAAAGCAAGCAAACGATCTGAAAAGTTGAAGAGAAAAAAAGTGGCAGGGAGTTGTTGTGGTCCCTTAATTGGATTTACGAGTGGACTCACACAAAAAAAATTCTGAAGAGGAAGTCTGCTTTGATGCTAAACAAGAAAGGGAAAGGTCTTTTTGTACGAAGCATCAGGTAAAAAAATAAAAGACCGGTATCACAGTTCACTTTCATTTTCTCGTGCAGCAGTTTCATTCGAAAAAAAATTAAGAGTCGAAATTGAAGAGAAGTGAGGGAAAGTATGTGTGTGTGTGTGTGCGAGTCCATTTTGGGGAAAGCTCTCTCGTATTGAATTTATGAAAGGAGACTGACCCATTTGATCAATGCGTCCGACAATGTCACGTGGTGTACACTCAACTATGAAAAAATGCGGTGCAGATGCCACTTAAAAGGAAACGCTCCCATAATACAAAAAAACGATAATAAGCATTAGAGAATAGACGGCAAATTGGGGAAAGGAGTTAAAATAAGTGTACCATATAGGATTAACCATAGGAGTATACTACCACTCTGTGTTGAGCTTTTGCGGGACAGGTAAAGGTAACAAGATCAACTTTTCGGTGAAATATATGTGTTTTCCAGGATTCCTTCCCTTTCAGAAGAAAGACGAACTAGTAAAGAAAAAAGGTTGAATGTGTGTATAGGCTTTTCTCATTTGGCACGGCACCATTAAACTGACATCGTTGCAGCTGAAAGCGTTTATTGAGCACAGTTTACCTTTGCCTTGCCCTGTAAGCTTAAAAGGATCACTTAACTTTCACTTGTTGTAGTCAAAGTGAGTTTTTTTACATTGCTCAAGAAGAAAGCAATATAATATGTGCGGAAGCATGAACAAATTTTTTTTGTATTTACTTTAAACTTGAAAAGGTTCTCTTTGTAAAGAGTAAGCTTATTTGCAAGAATTTTTTTTTGAAAAGTTTTCAATCTTTCCTTTTCTAGCTCAAGGGTTGTAGATTTTGACAAGTACTTTTTTTCTTTATATTCCAGAATCTGAAGGATCAAATATTAACAACGAACGTCTGGATGGAGCACGTAAGTTTTTTCCCCGTCTCTCTGACTTCATCTTTTTTAAGTTGAAGGACATGACTTGATAATCATGATGGTCATCATTAGGGCCATATCGGATGAAAAGAAAGTTTCTTACGAAGGGGAAAAAAGTTTTCTCCCAAGTAGAAAGTAAAGAATTGAAATAAAAAGTTTTTTTTTGAACGGGATAAAAAGAGGACCAAGTTTCCACAGAAAGGGAAATTCGTTTGAAGCAATCAAGGGAGAATAGGAACAGTGTGCCATTCATTTACCATGTTTTCTCGCTTGAGTGGGCGCCTTTATGGGAAAGTTGAAGGAAAGAGAAAGGAGGATTAAAAAAAGCTATAGTGTGTGGTGGAGGGAGTAAACTGGAGTTTATTTTATTGTTGCTCTGATTGGAAATGATTTGAAATGGTTTTTTCTCTCTCTTTCTGAAGGAATGGGAAGATCACAAGTTTCAATGTGGATCCTCAAGAATACGGTGGGGTGACTGAGCTGTACGTGCCGTCCGAGAATATATGGTTGCCGGATATTGTCTTATATAATAAGTAAGTGCATGGCAAAAAAAAGAGAAAAACGAGCACAACTTTTCTCCTCTTGGAGTGCTCTAAGCACAGTGGTCCGTTTAAATAAATATCTCTAACAATCTTAGGTAGAGAAATTAGTGAAATTCTAAACCTTTGCAAAACCAAATCCAAAGTTTTGCACATTGTAGGAAATGGTCCATATTATCTTAATATTTGCAGGAATTACCCAACTCCGAAGTAGAATTTTCAAAAAATGCAAAATAAAGCGCGAAATTGACTATCACAACGTAAAAACTTTAAGTTTCAGATTCAGTGCAAAAAGGTGACACCATGTCATCCATACCAGCTTGTAGCGCCAACTTTCCTCTTTCTAACAGTACCAACGGTATAATATAATATCCGTTTCCTATATAATTCTGCTGCGTTTTTGCTCTGAAAGTACTTAAAACGTCATTTTATGAAGAATGAAACATATTCGAGTTAACTTGACTATAATTTGAAGGCTATATTCGAAAATTCTGTAGCGTGATACGGTCGAATTTAAAGTCAAATATTTCCTTATTCCGTAACGGTGTAAGCATACTGTTGGTACCGTTAGAAAGAAGAAGCTATATATATATATAAAACAATAAAACAAAATTAAAATTGCATATAGATATCGACTTCAACCAAGAAAAATATCGAATATCGATATAGAAAAAATATTCGAAAAAAGTATCGAATGTATATCGAACTGAACCTTTTAAAATTGATGACAGTTTTAAGCGTATAAAATGCAAAAATCCACATTTTGGTAATTATTATGAGATATTTCTATAATTTTGCTTGGATTTTTATCTTTTGGATACGTTTGTTGCCACGTTGCTGAATATTTTTCAAAAATTTAAATTTCGAAATATATCGAACTCGAATTTATACCCATATCGATATAAATATTGAAGGATTCCTGAAATAATATCGAATATAGATATCAAAAACGACCCTTGGTACCAAACTATGCATAACTTTTTTGTATTTTTCAAAATCCTACTTCGGAATTGGGCAATTCTGCAAATATTACGATAATATGGACTATTTCCTACAATGTGCAAAACTT
>JAHZMY010001786.1:0-11094 GCA_027743915.1 Seira sanloemensis | reverse complement strand
ATAGGCTGTAGGCGGAAAAGATGAAGGGGGAAGCTAAAGAAAGTTGGAGAGAGGAAGTCGTTATGCTATTTTTACAGAAAAAAAAATATCCTCGTTAATACACGAAAAAGTGAAGTGTGGGCACGAACCTAGAAAAAAATTATTAATCCTTTTTCCTTCCAAAAAAGTTTTTTGTATTACCTTAAGTACATTGTACTCTCTAATATTCATGTATTTCACTGTATGAAAGAAATAAAGAAACTTTTTTTCCTCTCTCAACTCTCAGTTTGCATTATCCTCATAGTATCACAGTTGACCCACAAATGGGATGTGGAGAAAAGTGGGAGAAAATGTCGGCTGCGCGGTCCATTGTAAATGACTGATGAGAGTAGGAACTAGAGCCAAAAGTATAAAAAAACGGAGAAGGTGGGAAGTCCATAATCTCTCCCAAATATGAAGATCTTATAAATATGTACGATCACAGAAGAATTCGTAAAATTCGTATCAGATAGCCGAAAAAGTCATTCGTGATCTGCAGGGGGAAATGAAAATCTGAAAACGGAGAGAAACTTCGTTTCAAAAGGCACGAGTACACATACCTATTCTTGCGTTTGACAAATGATCTTGTGTAATGATTTTTCCATAGTCTGGAAAAAGGATACAGAAATTTTTCTCAATTGTTCATTCTTACAAAAGAGTTCTTTCTCAGAGTTCCAATTCTCCTGTGCTGTGAAACAAGGAAGTTATCTCCAGTAATCAGAAGGGGGAGAAAAGGGATGATGATTTGAGGAGACAATGAGCGAATGTTTTATGTTGATTTTATTCATTAAAACCTTTCACTCCAACTTGAGTCTCGGGAACTTTTCTCGGAAGTCTGCATGTGTATATAGCCAACCTTTTCTTTTCTCACTTGACCAAGTCGCCCTGATTTACAAGACTATACATTGTTTCTCCTATTCCTGGAAAAAAATGCTCGAAAAATTACTAAATGCTGGAGTGTGTGCATTGTGCACGTAGAACAAGTGAAAATTCGTAAAATTCAGATATAATCCCTTTACATAAAATCATTAGCAATTTCCTTGTAATGGGAGGAAAGGGCAATGAATAATGGGAGTCTGTGTTCAATCAGCGAAGGATTATTCTTCAGAAATGCAGTTGACTATAAATAATGCAAGAAAAAAAGATTTCCTTTGTTTTTGGGCGAAACAAAATTCAATTTTCAACTTTCATTGCTTTCATTCTGCTTTAATTACAGAAATGCTGATTAATTTTTCTAGAGGGCTTTAATTAATTAGATTTTGTATGTCTTTCCTGTTAATATTGGATGCGATTTGAGAAATTAACCCATTGGTTTCGCACTAACCGTGCCTGTATCGTATATCGTTTTTTATTGTAAATGTTTAACTTTAATTATACAAATAATCCTGCTGATTAAGTCGAGCTCATATAGATTTATTTTAACAAAAACCAAACGAATACTTGCACGCACATGAATATAATCGTATCACTGATGTTTTTGGGATAAAGTACATAATAAGTAAGTATTAAGTCAGTATGCATATAAAACATCTTGCCATGAGTTAACAAAAATGCATAATTCCATTACTCAAGAATTATTAATCTATCTATTCTTTACAATACATATACTCTTTACAATGATTTGTCGTAAGTACTTAACATTAATTAAGTATGGTTCTGATATAATAATTATTAAGTAATTTACATTTATATTACCACTTGTATTCAATAAAAATTGTAGGACGACGACAAGGGGAAATTATCTAACAACATTCCATTGCCTTGTATTAGCACTCGTCAACAAATTAACACACATTAAGTAACTCACCTTCTTTGCCGCTCGTGAAAAGTATATTCTAAGTTCGCCGAATTTGTGGATAAAGCTTGAATAAGCTGGACACTTGCTTTGAACTCCAACTGAGAATCGCCCACGAAAAAGAAAAGTCAAAATGTGACCCAATTCTTTGATTACTTTTCCAGCCTTCTTTGCAAGGTTTTGTTAGTTACGGCAGTGGCGATGGAAATGATATAAATAGCTAACTGATTCTCAAAACGCATAACTGTACAAGCTTTGCATATTACCAAGGAAAACACCTCCCGCAAGCGCCCACATCATTGTGAATTGAGTGTAACCAAAAACATTCCTTGCTTCTGAAAAAGGCTCTTTTGAAAAGACGTTCCAAGAAAAACCGCGTTAGAACTTAGAACGCACTAACCATACAAAATACACATTTCTTATTAATAATTTCTAGTGTTAAATACCGCATTAAGAACATACACATTACATACTTTGACACATGTTTATAAACAAAAGTACAATCTTCTTCTGGATATGCATATGCCCATTTCCAAGTAAATCTCGTAATAAAGTAAATTAGCCAAAGTGCACAAGTTGCTACATGACCCACCTAATTTATCTCTATTAGATGACGCTTCTGCAATCGCGTGCATTATATCAAAACTACACTTTCTCCTCATTTGTCGCTATTCTTCATCCAAAATATTACTTGAGCTTTATCTCGGTGTTTCTCGCGCACTTGTGTAAAGTGTGAGCACACAATACGTACGCAAAGTCAAAAGCAAAACATACATTTATCTGAATAATCTTATTAAATACACATAGCACTTTATAAATCTTCAATAATTACTTTAAACTACATAATTACATTACGCTAAATGTCTAAATGTAGAGCAATAGTATAAATTACGAAAATAAGTAATTCAATTAAAGCTTGTGACAGCGTCAACAATGATTCATATCCCAAAGGTCCCCTAAAAGTAGGTCCGCTGTGTGAAGAAAGTGGAGTGCAAAAAACGTCCATTTTTCATTTGCCCCGTGTTTCAGAGCGTGAAACCACGTGCCATCATGCATGTCCGAGAAGTCATTGTGAAAGGACAAAAGTGGCCAGATTGTCCCTCACAGTCAATTTGCTGTCATGCAAAATTTCCATTTGTGTGTCCTTTCTTAGTCGCTTCCTCCACTTGACACCATTTCCACTTCTTCGTCCATTGAGACTTTTTTTCCCTGCAAGTCCTTGGGAGGTTTCAACTTGCCCCCGCTGAATCAGCAAAGGATCCGGTAAAAGTAGCCGACTTTGCAGAATACGTTGCAAAAATAAGAAGGCATTTCTGTATCGCCAGATCAATTCTTTAAAGCTCCCTCCGACCCTTTCAATCAAGTTTTATGGACTTATGTACACACAAATGTATAATACATAGGTATGTGTATATGCAATTTCTGGCTTATCCTTTTGTCATCCAAAGACTAGGCTGCGAAACATTCTACATTCATTCTCCTATTTACTTCTCACCTAGAGAAAGCTAACTTTCTCTGTTAAGCCCAAATATATGTATAGTGTGGGCGATAGCGATAATACTGTGCAAGGACCGGAAGAATTGGCCTTATACAACTCGCCTATTACGTCCTCTACACATTTTTGCTCCCGGCACAGTTTTGACTGACTCGCCTCCATTATCCTTTTGGAAACAAGAAGTGAACAAGGGGTGAGACTGAACGCGAGCTGGAAGAATAAGGTGTAAATAGCAATCCCATGTGTCATGCCGACTTTCACATTTTTCCCTGTGAAGTATATTACAAGGAAGAGAGAAAGAACGTTTTTTATCCACTTTCCTTTTGAAAAAAATGGATTTTTTCTTCTTTCTCTCTCGTAACGTCCTAGACATGTTCGCTGAAGATTTACTTGAGAGAATATGATTGGGAAACAATACATATAGGTTATGAGAAATCCTTCTTCGTGCATCTTCTCTCCGACTCCAGCTTTCGTGTAAAACTCTGTGAGTCTGTATGTGTGTGAGAGAGAGAAACTATTCCAAATTTTTATAGGCTTTCACTTTCAGCTGAGCGAGAATAAAGGAGTGATGATAAAAAGTGAATTCCCAGTTGGTACAAGAAAATCCGATTTTTTTGATCGATCTTATGCCATAGTTGCATTGAATGCCTTTCATAAATCACGTATCCTCTCACATTTCTGCATAAAAAATCCCTCTGCTGTCTCACAAAAATCATCTGGAGAATGTGACTACATGCATGTGACCCGATACGAAGAACTCTGACTTGCTATAAAGGGGGGATTCATTGCATATGTAAAACATGCCATAAGGCTTTCCATGAGAGGACCACTTCATTTTTCACTTTTTTTCCTGACCAACATATGTCGGTTGTGGGAGGGAATTCCAATGAGATTCCAGACAGATTTCTTCCCCTCAAACTCATCATCATTTCATCTATCTCATTTCATCATTTGCACCATGAAAAGGGGTTGATTAGATGATGATGATCATGATTATGGTGCTACATGGTAAGTGACGCGTTCAATATATGTAGCTTGCGCTATCTCATACATGACTTTATCGCTGTCCTACTTTTCTTACTCATTTAACTTTTAGTCTTTCTCCCCGTAAACAACATCATCATAGCAAGAAGAGTTGGATCGAATATGAGAATATAAGAGCCGGGGTAATACAGCCATTACATTTTGAACGATGATGAAGATGGTTAAAAACGAGCTTCCCGTATGATATATATTTTTTTCCCTGCCGACAGGGGTAAACGTACTTGTGAATGGATTTATGTAGGTACCTACAGAGTATTTCCCAAAACTCAAACGTATCATTTTCTCCCCTTCCATTTGGAAAGTGTACTATATTTATGCCTGCGAAAGGCTTCCAACATTTATACATAGAAACATGGTCATATAAATTAGGACAGGGAGAAAGGGGAATGGCCATATTAGGTACGATTTTAATCATTGATGATCATCATCCCATATATTTTGAGGAGCAAGAGGAAATGCCTACGAGAGCGACTCACTTCTTTCAAGCCTATTTACTCTCGCAGAGAGAAGAGCAGAGAGATGAATGAGTATATTAGATTGAGAGAGGAGGTAAAAAGGAAACCTTTTGAATTTATGGTCAAATGCGTTTACTTCCCGTATCATCTCATCTCTCTCTCACTAGAGGAAAACAGTGAAAATCTCTGAATCCTTTGTTCAAAGTTGGGCAAATGTACAGCCTTTGTTCATATTGTTCCATTTTTCTTTCCCTGTTGTACCTATATTGTACACGAACTTGAAATGTGTACAACATGTATGGATACATGTGCTCGAAAAATGCTACGCAATATTTGGCAATCTGGCTGTGAAAAGTAGATTGAAGCCTCTGTAATAATCTAATAATAATTTCATCATCTCAATAATCACTTACACCGAGGAGGTGGAGCCATTAGATGTTTTCAATGATGCAGCAGACTCGGCTCGAGCATTAGAATTTTGCTTAAAAGACTACAGATTTTGGGAAGTAGGCAGCACGAACAAAAGCATACATTATCCTTTCCCCTTCACCACGATTCTCATCTCATCTGTTTTTGTAGTGTGGTTGCGTTCCGTTCAAAGTAATATTTTTACTTTGGATTATTAATGATATGGATATGTTTTATTGGAGCGGGGTTACATGGAAGAATCAGAAATATTTATGTACGTGTGGTGGTGCTCCTACTTTCCGTGCGAATGCCTCACGTCTCAACCTCAATGGCTTTGATCCTCTAGTGTCAGGTCATTTCTCTCAAGTTTTCATTGTTTCGTGTCCAAGCATATTATAATTTTGGCACTGGTTCAGCCACACACACAGAGAGAAACTGTGCGAGAGGACTTTCATCATTATGGAATTTTCGTACAGGATTGTGAAATTAAATCTGAACCACACGACCTACTACATACTTGGCTATTGAATTATGTATGCCAGGCATGGACTGTGGGCAAAACTTGAGGGAAAAAAAATTTGCATTGTTGTCATTCAACTAATTAGGCACGTACTTGCGTAACTTGGTCGGGTCACATTGATGTTGATTTCACAACCTGCTCTCAATCTGTCGTCTTTGAAATTACCATTACAACCACTTGCAAACGTGATTTCCTGGCGCTAATAGAAATGAGGTCAAGCATATCGCCTTTAATTAGCATAGCCAACTTTGAAGGATGGAAGGGGAAGGCATGCTGAATAGAAGATTCTTTGTGAAGTACATTAAAACATAGAAGTGTCTTCACTGGTGGAAATTTAAACTGAAATCGAATTCAAAAGCGATATAAATCAAATTAACAGAAACAACATAAATTGTAAATGCGTAAGAAGATGCTTCATTTCCCCAGAAAATGAATCATTGTCGAGCCATTCTTGGATCTTTCACTTTGATTTTACCCGCCTACACTATTTTGTACTAAAATAATTTTGAACTAAAATACTATTGTAGTCTCTATTGTTTTGCATTTTCTTAACAAATGCCTCACCTAACGCCTGAATTAATTACTCCCGACACATTAAGATAAGCATATACATTTCCGTCGATTCGGTGATACATACAAAGACGCGATCTAATGTAATGTAGGTATGTACATATATACAATATTTAAAATATACTTGCATTTAATAACTATTCTTACACAAGTATGCCTATATGACGGTCAAATTTCCGACTGGTACTGTATTAAGTATTTTTACTTATTTCCTCAAGGTGGAATCCCTATCAAATCTTACTTTACAATGCTTACTGTTACACTGGCGGAAATTATACCTGCACCTATTTAAACTCAATACGTCTGGTCTTCACGAAAAAACAGTTTTGACGGCAGTTATATCACATCCACAAATATCAAATACCGTACTTTCCATCATTAAAACAGTTTTGACGGCAGTTATATCACATCCACAAATATCAAATACCGTACTTGCGATCATATCATATCATACCGTTCCCAAATACACTCGATTCGATACTGAATAACGGTAAATATTAAATACATTTCATACTTTCTCATCCAGCTTCCGTTCTCGCGGTGGTTTGCTATTTGCTGCTTAAACTAGATCAAGATTGGCAAAACTCATTTTCATTCAAGTTCCTCCGTCACAGCCTGCTGCGTCTCCAAAATTCAATTAAAACAATAGTAAACGCTGTTGTACTTGGGCGTATATGTACATACATAAGTACACACATAATATTATGATTGCCTCTCATCTAAATAGCATCTCGTCTCTTTTGTGTTAATTAATCATAGTAGAAATGCATGTTACTCGTCGAGTCTCTTTGTCGAGAGTTTCTCCCGAGAGTCATCGTGGATGGAGTCTGGAGAGTCTGTACAGGAGGATTAGGGCCTTGTGGTTGTTGCTGGAGTTGAGAATAATGGGGAGGACCACCCGGAAGTGATGAATTGGTCGAAGCGCCCATCGGCATTCCGTAGGTGGTCATGAAGGTAGTAGATGGGTGATTACTTGGCTGCTGTTGTTGCTGCTGCTGTTGATACTGAAGATGCTGATGCTGGTGCTGTTGTTGCTGGTGTTGCTGGTGTTGCTGGTGCCGTTGCTTTCTCCCCATCGTGCCACTACCACTTGAGATAAATGTACTGTTGCTTGGGTTCACAACACTGCCACTCTCACCCCCTAAAAGTAGAGCACCCTCCCCACCCGGCATTACCGTCGAACTGCCGTCTGTCACAACAATAGATCCAGCAAATCCTCCGCCCAACATTGATGGACTGCCGGTAAGTCCCATATTACTGTCACTGTGCTGCGACACACCCGCTATACTCACACTCTTACTCGTTGTACCACTGATCAGATGTGTAGTTGAAGTCTGTAGGTCGAGTTCGTCTCCTGGTGAGCCTCGATTTCTCAAAATGGACGGTAGCTCGGTGACCTCGTCCGTGACACAACTCAGCTCATCTATTTCACTTAATACGGTAGACGTGATTACTCCAACGGATGATGAGGCGGCCGTCAGCTCAGCCCCCCTTCTTCGGATTCCAGTGTGACGCTGCACATAGATTTTCACTAAGATCACAAAGACAACAACAAGAAGGGCCGAAAATACGGCTAGTGTGACGTACAGCCAGAGAGTCTCTTTGTTCCCTGCAGAGGTATCCCCAAATGGACCGCAGAGATAAATCCGGTGACATGAAAGAAAGAGAAAACAAGACGTTTTGAATTATTTACAACATTCGAGGTAAAAAAAATTGGAATACGAAGGAGGTGGTAGTATGATCACGCATTGAGATAATAGAAAGCATACACACACCAACAACCACCTCGACAATAAAACATGTTTAGTGTGAGATTCCACACGCAGAAAATGATTTGTGCTTGGGAATTTATTCTTTCATTCGGAAACAAGCAGACAATTCCATGTACGCCATTGCCCATGTTTGATTTTATCAAGTACTTCATATTCCTATTTATCAAAATGCTGTACATACATACATACTTACTTTCACCGTTTGCGGGGAGAAAGTCGGTAAATTTTGGGTGAGGGAAAGACACGAAGACAGACACCAATAGTCATACATACTTATANCCATTGCCCATGTTTGATTTTATCAAGTACTTCATATTCCTATTTATCAAAATGCTGTACATATGTACATACATACTTACTTTCACCGTTTGCGGGGAGAAAGTCGGTAAATTTTGGGTGAGGGAAAGACACGAAGACAGACACCAATAGTCATACATACTTATATAAGACAAACAAAGCGCCAGAAGAATACCAAAGATAAAAAGTCCCCTTTTGTATAAATGGCTCTTAGGCTTGATATTGCGTGAAGAGCAAACAAAATAAAAACTCATAAAAACATATGCAATATGTATACGTATATTCGTTTGAAAAAGTAGTGTATGAAAGTGTAGTGATGCGTTATACCATATTTTCCCTATAGCTGTAAACTTTTTTTTCCTCCTTTTCATTTTCCCCTTTTGTTTGTGTATTTATGTGTGTGATGCAATTTCTCTCAGTATTCTATTCGAGTTCTATGTGGTTTTCTTGGTTTTGTGTGTTTTATTAGTGATTTCCTCCTTTCTGCTCGTCACCTCATCATCACAATTTCTTGCCCTTGACTGCACTTCAATATGAAGGGAGAAAGGTTAAAAATCTTTGACTTGATATTGTGAAAGGGGAATGTACCCTAAATGCTCAAAGTAAGCGGAACACCCTATATCCTCTTTTATTTACAGCCAGTACTTTCTCCTGTACTATATTACCATTAAATATTAAGCCCTTCCGCTGTAACTCATTTACTGGTCTGTTGCTCCACAGAATGCATGACTTCTGTATAATTCCATGGGTGAAAAAAATTATCTTCTATTCTTTTAACCTCATCATGTCCGTACAGTTTCTACGCATCGTGTGCTCCCCTCTCCGAGTAAAGAAACTCTTTTTTATTTTCATTTCATTATAGGTTTTATGCTCTTCAACAAAATGATAATGATGGAGGCACGCGTTTTGAGTGTGAAATAATCCCATACGGAGGGAGTAAAAAAGGGTGAGAAAAAGGAGCAACTTTTTATAGCCTCGCAGGGCAATACCGTTTTCTTCGTGTGTATTTCTATATAACAATAAAAATAACTTTTGGAGTGAACCCTGTTCTCCGACATCAATTCCCCCTATTTTTTCCTCATTGGGCTGTGTCAAGACTTTCTCTGCCTAATTTCCTGTCAAAATACTTTCAGCAGAAGTTTATGAAGGAGAAGGGAGCATTATGCTGATTCTACTACAATGTTTCTGGCTATACATTTCTTCAAAATCGTTTCTCAGAAATGGTAACAATGATATAAGCAGCTGTCAAGTAAAACAAAAGAAACTACCAGCTTCTTTATTTCTCAAAATATGAAGTAAAGTTTAAGTGCTGCAGTAAAAGTCATAAACAGATATTGGCACTTGCACGAATTCTTTCCCCTTATTCTGCGTTCAATGTTCCAGGTTTCCTTGCTTTCACTCTAAATGTGCCCGCTGCAAAATCATCTTAGTTAGTTATCCTGCTGGCGAATAAAACGCTAGCTACCTAAAATGAATGTGCAACAAACTTATGCTAATGAAATTGAAATTATATACATTGTGAAGATTGGAACAATCTTGTTTAATCACTCCAATTTTTCAAAACGGCAAAATGTGACCGTAAAATAAAGCAGAAAGAAAGAAAAAAGCAAAAGTTGTATCAAATCAAAAATAAAATATTTTGAAATGAAAGAAACAGGCAAACTCAAATAAAAAACTTACGCGAAATAAAATCATAAGCTCGAATCCCCTGTGAGATAAGGTAAATCAAACGAAGATCATCCTGAGAATGATTGGTCCCCACAGAATCTCTGAAGTTTTGGGAAGACGAAACTCCCCCGATCGTGGCATACACCCCAACACTCGTTTTACCATCTCCACCACTCGTTTCCTCATACAATTCCGGGAAATTGTAGCGGGCTTTTGGGTCTATCTTTTGGGATGGTGAAAGTGGTTTCGCCAAATCAAATGGTGATTGCCCTTGCTCAACTTTCGTCTCTAGATTAATGTGTCGTGTCAAGGTGGTGGATGAGTGTGCAATTGAACTTGGACTCATGGGGGAGGCTCTGTCTCCGCCTTGGTATTGGTTTTGACGGGGAGAAGAAGCTCGGGGACGATATTTCACTGGAGATGGAGAGAATCGAGGTCGTAATAAAACAAAAAAGAAAATGAAAACAAAGTTGGCTTGTAACAAAAAAAACAACTTTGGCTAGAAAAATGAGTCACCATGCTATTGTCGACTTTGAAATAGTATAAGCCTCTCTTATTATGGTCATGTCAAAGACGAGTAACTTTGAAAAAGTAATGAGTAATAATTTTGAAACTACTTATAATTGTTTTCTGTTACGGCTCTATAATTTGTCATAGTCATCATCATCAAATACGCGATTGCAGCAGATAGATCTGTGTGTTTGGAGTAGTAGAAATAATACAATCTCGTTATCCGAAAGGGAACTGCAACAGAGACCATTCCGAATGAGTGGATGCGATGTAGCAAGTGTCATTAAAGCATTCTAACAGTCGTAAGGCGGTATTAGTCAATAGTTTTCTTGCAAAATGTTTTCCTACTGCATCTGTCTCGTTCAGGCATGTAATGGCCCTTTTTTCTGAATGTCTTCTGATTGCACTCCCTCCCGACAAAAAAATTCTTTTCACCCAGAGTCTTTTCATATTGCAGTCTTTCTCAAAGTTTTTTGGGCGTACTCACTGCAAAATGTGCAGACAGACATTTCTCTGGCGCGACTGGGCTACTACTACAGGAG
>JAHZMY010001785.1:0-11943 GCA_027743915.1 Seira sanloemensis | reverse complement strand
CAGAGAGAAAGTTTCTTCCCTCAGAGCGTATATTTTTTGTGTCCATGTCCTCGAAAAAAGACCTCCCTGAGACTTCTGCTCTAATATAATTTCGGTTCCAGGCGAGAAATCATGGAGTAACGGAAAGCAATCCTGGAGCCGGCAGACAAGCAGCGAAAAGAGAGGTTGGACCAACCGGTAAGAAAATACGAGACAAAGAAGGGAAATACACAGCCATTAACCATAGCCAATGCGAAAATAAGTGGAAGGCAGAGAAAGAGGAAAAAATACTGCGAGAGTAAATATAAAAACCAATAGATTTTATTATATTGGAATATATTGTGTTTTCCCGTGTATTCTCATTTTCTTGAAACTTTCTCCAGAGAGAACTCGCCGAGTAAAAGTTTCATGTGTAGAAAATGAGTGGTGGTGGTGAGTTGAAGACGAACGGGTGTGTATATTATTATAGGAAACATTGTAGCCATCGTCATCATCATCGTCTCTCTCGTGATCACAAAAACTTTTATCTATTTTCTTCCTCTCCTATCCCGAGGCATAATAATGTATCCCTTTCTCATGGACAGCATCTCAGGATTCAAATAAACTCTCACTTTTCTTCTGTTCCTCTCCCCAAGAAAAGATAGAGAAAATTTTCTAATTAAAGCTTTCAACACCATTTTTCAACTTAATTTTCCCCAAGAAAGTATTCCATTCAATCTTTCCTCCCTTTTTCCAATTCCCTTTAATTCAATTAGCTTCAGCCAGCTCTTGCTACAAGTCTCGATGCTTTCTTCGCAGAGAAAGGAAATGAAAAGGTACGGACAATGTGTGATATGATGAGAATATAGTCCTTCAATACTACTGGATATAGCAAGATAGCCCTTGTCACAAGCCACAAGAAATAAATAGCGACTAAAATAAAATCTTGGACACCGTGTCGCCTCACACTTGACCAAGGTTTTTTTCTTGGACACTTTCATGTGTGCCAGCGACTACCAAGAATGTAAAAAATATATTTCGATACTTAACACGGAGCCAAACAATTATGTATTGGAGAAAAACTATCAATGTCCTAGCAATCTACTTTATTCAAACAAAAAAATGATAGAAATCAAACTGAAAGAGAATTGAAACAAGAAAATTATCTGCGATACTGAATCAGGAAAATATTTTTACACCAGTTACCATTTTAAATGGCATTGAGAGGAATTTTTTTCAACCGTTTCGTACGTTACCTAGAAAATGATAACCAGTTGCATCATCCAACAATAACTACCTTCTCTTCTTAATTCTAATGTGGCCAAGTTCATACCTGAGATTTTCCCTGAAATCCTCCCAAAATCTCTACTCTCCCTTTCAGCCGCATTACAAAACGAAGAGGCATCAAGGAGACTTCATTCAGGGTTTTACTTAAAAGGGCCATAAAATTTACAGTCGGTCTGGGCTCATGCAAAAGGCACCTTGTTCTTCCACCAGCGGAATCTTTTCTTCAGTAAGAACCGAGAGCAACAGGATCTTCTAAATGATGCCTTGGAGAAAATTCATGGTTTCCACTTCTACTGCTCGGGCCGTACACAGAGGGAGACTTAGAGAACGTGCATTCCCGTGAAATCACGTCTTGTGGTAATGTCGTCGATAAAAAAAAGGGAGCGATAGTACAAGGCGTGTTCTTTCCCGAGCTGGACACTTTAATTCAATAATTTGCCACTGGTTTTCATTCCCAACTCACTTACCGGATAGCAAATTATAAAGGGGATATAATAATTTAGCCTTGCTTTCAAAAGTATTAATATGTTTACAATGTCAAAAAGATGACTCGAGTACCAGGAAAACGAAATATGCATATTCTTCGTTTCATGACGTTACGAGCACGTTAAGTTTACGTGAAAATGAAGTATAACAGGTATCCATGAAAATCATACGAAGTGACAATGATAGCACGGTTACGTGAAGGTAACCATAATAGCACTTCATATGCTTTTCATGTCACCATAACGTCATTTTTTCGGACTATAACATGCGCGTAAGAGAGCATATAAAGCCATGTATTATGCTTTGAAGTTTTGGCTCCGTACTTCAGGTCTATGATAATATTGTGAACAAGCGCCTGTCATCCCTGAATTCCATGACTACTATTTGGAATCTTGAATGTGTGAAGGAGGCAGCTCAGGAATCTTTTTTCATTGGACTTGGATGGTAATGGTATATGGTGCAATGCTAAAGGCATTTTTTCTTAGATGATGACTCTTCAACTGGAAAACATTTTTTCAAGATTTTCGTCCCTTTCTCTCTTTCCGAACCTCCTTACGTGCCATTTCCCAGCTACATTGAACCATCTTCAAAGGTCTTTTCGAAGAGGATTTTTTCCAATGATATGAGAAGTAGACGCTGGGAACTCTTAAAAGCATTTTCCTGACAATGTATTCATGATGCAAGCGGGCATAATACACTTTCTCAAGTGGGAGGCAAAAACACGTGTGGAGAGGCAGGATATAGGATACGCATCGTTGAGGCGATATGATAAAAAAGAAGGAGAAAATATGATATTTTTGTCCACTATTATTTTCTACCTTTCGGTGTGATTATAATGAGCAGGATGGCTCTGTCCTAGAGATAAAAATGCAAGACGTGAGAAAGAATGAAACCCGTGCTCAAGGGATACATGGCATGGTTTTGTCTGCCGCGTGCCGACTTTGTTTCCCGGCAAGATTTACAAAACCTGGACTTTGGAGAAAGGTCATCTTGATAAGATGCAAACGAGCTCTGGAATTAGAAAGATAAATAATTACTACAGATAATTCAAAAAAAAATTCTTAATTCTAGTAAATGTTTTACATTCAAATTAGCCAAGAAATGTAATAAACATCCATTTGAGCAAACAGGAACGTGACTGTCAAAAAATGATCCGACGTTGGAAGTATACCGCGTTAAAAGCTGTATACTGACTCGAAAGCACATTTAGACTCACAGTTTTTATGCTATCGAAACATTTTCATTTTTCTGCTTGTACATACATTATATTTATCAGATCAAAGAATTTTCTGTCGAGCTTTTGTCGCAGAGCTCATCTCATCTTGAAAAGCCTCTTATTCTTCATTATGAACTTTCTCGTCTCTTTTCCATACCTCACCACCTCATCCTAACCCACTATAAATAAAAAAAGTCTTAAAGTCCTTGAGACAAAACTTTTTTCCCTGTGAAAACAAAGAGAAAGCAAGAAACGAAAGTCCTTTTTCTATAAAAACAGTTCTCTTCTTGCTCTTTTTTACCTGTCTTCCTTTCCCTTTGAAATTGTTTTTTGTATATTTTTTGACAAGTAGAAATTTTGGGTACAGTTGCCTTTGCCACGTTAGACATATGCTCCCTCTTACACCAATTTTGCCTAATAGTTTTTCTCGCCTCAGGAAACTTTTCTATTTTGTGACGATGATGGAGTGTACAAATAACTAAACAACTAGAAAAAATTCTCCACCAGAATTCGCTACTTTTTAAAAACATTTGCGGGACCGCTTAACTTTCAGAATTTTGTTTCAAAAAGTTTTCAAAACAGCAAAGCCTCAATCATTCGTAATTGCTAGTGTTTTTTTCAGAATGACTGATTTTTTTTACTCAAATGATACACCCGTATTACGTGATGCTACCCAACGTAAAACTTTCTGGTCAAAGTGACAGTGACGTATTTGAAGAAAGTGGGAAGAGATGAACTCCAAAGAAGTGCATAGATACATCGCCTTCCTCGGACTTGAATCGTTGAAGGCGGCCTTATCTTAACTTAAACCTCTGCCTTTGCCTGTTGCTTCACTGCATTAACAATTTTTCCTCATGCCGTGAAAATAGCAGTCTTTCCAAAAGGGAAGAAAATATTGCACAATCTGTTTGCTCCAAAGTAAATCTGTTGTGTGAGTGTTGCATTAGCATACATTTATTCCTCATCTCCTCGCAGTAGACTAAAACTCTAAAGACGATATAGAAACAGCGGAAAGAGATCTTGTGCATGTAGGAAGATGAACTGCTTTTACTCTTTTTCCACACAGCAGACGAGTTTTCGGAAAGGCTTAGAACTTTCATGTAAGACATGCTGGGATAATGTGCACTGTGACTCTGAAAGGGGAACGATATTGCACCAGAGAGAGAGAGAGAGAGAGAGGAAGAAGGATGAAGCCAAGATATTGTCCGGATTTACCATAAATAATTTCATGGAAATTTTTCTGCAGCAAATAAATCACAGGCGATTTTATTTTCTCTGGGAAAGGCAACCACAGCATGCTTGCTCCGACTCTGTAGTTTTTTACGGAGGATGGAGAGGAAAGTAAAAAGAGGAAATAAGATTTTCTACCACTTTCATATGGACATGCGAACGGAACAACAATGGAAAACTTAGTAAATCTCATTGCTCGGAGAAAGGGTAGAAAAAGCTTGCGGAAAAAGCACATGAGGGGAGAAATCAGAATCCAAGATCGAGGTTATCAATCAAAATCAAAAGATTGATTCCCTCTATAAAATAAAGTTGAGTAAATACTTGGTTAAGGCGCAAACACACAGAGAACAAAAGTACAAACGGATCTTGTGGCTCATTCTTCTTCTTCCAGTCAGAATAGGGTCTATCAACAAGTCCAACGTAGACAATATGAATTATAGTTAAACTCAAGTCCCGCTTCCCTTACTTCTCTCAGAGAATGGAAAAGAAAAGGCTTTTGGACATTGGACGTACGGTGTACGGTGAAATAGGAATATTAAATTACACGAGCAAAGGATACCAAAATTTCCAATCGTTTCGTCCACCTTCCACGTCCATCTTGAGAGGCTCATGAGTGTATTTATGCATGTTCGTATGTAGATATCTGTAACGGATTTGTGCCAGTGGCAAAGAATGGTGGTGATTACCTCAACCCTATCAAGAATCAGCACCATATGCTCTTCACTTTTTCCATGTCCATCCTTATTTCTGGCATGTTCCCCCTCCATATTTTCCTTCATTGTTTGTCCTCTCTCTCCCTATCAAGAATCAGCACCATATGCTCTTCACTTTTTCCATGTCCATCCTTATTTCTGGCATGTTCCCCTCCTCGAGAGGAATCTGAACAAATTTTTGGGCGGAATATTGCATTACTCCGTTTATTATTAAAGACACACTCGCTCTCACTTCTTATCCTGTATGGTTGTGTGAAACAAGGCATAATGAAAACGGGATGTGGATGATCATCCCAAAAACTTTTTTCTCCTACTTCTTGATAGCTAACTTCATTGCAAGAGACTCGGCTCTGAAGGCGACGGAGGCAAGATTTATTCTCCTACTGCCTCATTCACTCCTCATCAAAGTTAACTGAGGGAGAGGCGGAAAAGAATGGTCTTTTGAGTTGAACAATAGAAGGAGGAAGTGAGAAAGCATACTTCGTATACACACAGAGTTTCCTCCAAATACCTTTACATAAGCTTCCAGTAGTGTACGAAAATATTTTTCGAGAAAAAATGGTACGGTATCCTGTTGCTTCTTCTTTTGATTATGATGCCTTTGAAAATGGCACGATCGTCGTGATCTTGTTGATGAAACTTGCTTTATTGGATTTTTGAATTAATACCTTCACTCTTTCCCCCTCTTCTCCCTGTGTATTCCAAAGACTTTATCAACCTTGATAAGAGACGATGCTGGTGATGACACTGAGGAAGGAAGGGGTTTATGATAAGAAACGCCACGGTGACTTTCTTGAATGTGAATACAAAAACTGGATTTGCTCGCATGATGACACTCGAAGGGCCTTTCTTCGTAGTCAGCTCCTTTCATATTCAAAGCAAATTAAAGGCGCAAGGTGGGTTCGCCTGGTTATACTTGGGACTGATTGAGATCTTTCTGATATTTTTATATGATATAAAAAAGATGAAAAACGGACAAAACAAAATATCGGAAAGAGAACCAAAGAGCACCAGTACATGCTTTACTCCCTGCAGCACGATGATCATTGAATTAGCAAGGACGTTACATATTACAGGCTGACTGTCCAAAGCAACCACCCTGAAATAAACAAAACATAACCTAACATAGCGCACGGAATAATTTAAAAAAAATCTTGTAGTCCATCAGACGCGTAATGGTTTACAGCCGACGTTTTGTTTTAAATACGTGTGACTTCAAATTTTATTAAATCGTAACTTTGAATGATAGGAATTTTGGGAAATTCGTCCGGTAATCTGGTGTGCACCAATTTTTTTTGCTGGGCAGAATCGAACTAGGATCTGATAAAAACATGTCCTGTGCTCTATCATGAAGTCTGTGCTGCGTGCGCCCTCCCAACACATGCAATTTTTCTTTCCCAAGTATGCTTGAGATGCAAGTTGGTTTGTTTCTGCAAAATAATTTCGAATTCTGCTGATTCTTATGCGTAGTAAGTTGAATCGGGGAATTTGAAGTTGATTATCTGTAAAAGAGTAGCCTAAATTAATATGAATGAATTAATTTATGCAAATAATAATTCTTTTAAAAATATTTCATGTGACATAATATACCTTTATGGAAGTATGTAGACAAAGGGAACGCGTGTAAAACGTTTTGTCTATAGATAATAGCAACATATAACTTTTAGCCCGACATAAAATGCCTTTCCGTTTCATCAATCTAATGCATTTTCTAGCCGGAGGGTTTACACGTCCTCCTGTCTCATAAAATAAAAGCTTTGGCAATCCAGAAGTCATGTAGAAAAATTCCCTACAATATTTTGCTATAGTATACTCCAGGATTTTCCTTAATCTCATGCATAATACCTAAGCCAAAGCATGAAATGTCATTTCTTCAGAAGTCGTTTTCCCAACTCAATAAAGATCTCAGCCTGAAGCATGAACACAAATCCTTTCTCTGCAACACTTTTACATACGAAAAAAATTGTCATTTCGCATAACTGATCATGACTCCCACTTAAAGTTCATGGTTAACGAGGGTAAATTTCATCTTGACTTTTTCTATTTCTCTTTTGATTTCTATAAGAGCCCTTTCGCCGGAGCCGTCTTGGAAAAAGAAGGAGAAAGCGCCCATTGATAAAGTGGCTGTGACAGTTTCGATAAAATGCAAAATATTCAAGTTTTGTGTAAACTAGTTTTGTCACGTGGTACTCGCCTCATAAAGTAGGTACGGAGAGACCCAAATACTTTTCCCTCTTTTCATTAAACCAAATGGAAGATCCGTGTGACGGAGCAGTTTGTTCAATCTTATTTAGCTATGCAACGGGGCTTCCACTTTGAAACTCCTGACAAGTTTCCAATTCTAGCAGGCATTATCCATTGCACCCACATGCACAGGGGAAAGAGGCATTTTACGCGTGAATTAGCTCCGAAAAATGGTTGTTGTGGCATGGAGTGCGGTGGTTGGCATGCATGCCTGCTAGTAATAAACATTCGAGGAGGAAAGACACGCACTCACTAAAAGGGGAAAGCAGCTTCGTTTTAAGGCAGAGAAAGAAAGCCTTTTAAGTCGGTGCACCAGACACCAGTATAATTCATGAAGTGTGAAGTCAAAAAGTCAGCCACGTCTCGAAAAGATTGGGCATTGGGTAATTTTAATGTGTGTATCTACTTTAAATTATATTAATAAATTCTATGCCCGCTTATAAAAATAGACTTTGAAAAACTACATGTCTAGGTATATACTTTTGAGCCAATATATGGAATTTGGAAAACATGCTTTACGGAATTTTATTTATAGCAAACTTTCACAAACTGAAACAGCCCCCGCACACATTTTCAACACATTTTTATTTCATGGAGCTTTGTAGACAGCAGAGGAGGAATAACGCTTTCTACTCACAAGATACGATGAAAGGGAAACGTTTTCAACGACAGCTTTTTAGCCTTATCAAATTTTCCATGCGTGCGGCGCGGATCCATGACTTGAGAAGAAATCTGCAGGGAGAAGGGGAAATACGAAAATTGGCAACTTGCAGAGAGAAGGTCTAATATATGTGCTCCCATTAAGCTATTTTAAGCTACAGGTAAACCCCTCTGCAATGCTGAATAATATGATCACATGGCCACATACACATTTATAATTTATCTAATAATTTTGTACGTGCTTGAATATTTCATTTTCCCCTGACATTGTCGCACAAAATCCGAGAAACCCACGATTAATACGGCAAGCGGCTGAGAGTGAATGAGGATTTGGAGGCATTTTCAACTAGCACTAAAATACCAAATTTTTTTGAGCACTTTTATTACTACGGGTGAAAATATTAGTTGCACATTTCAACTCCTTTATCTTGAGCTACTTTTCATTGTCCTTCCTTGTCCATAGGAATAGCAATGCAATTGTATCATTTTCACAATTCCATTCTGCCGCAGTCTTGTTTTCCCATAAAATACACTCTTTATGTGGCTTCCCTCGTCATCTCAACCCTTAAAATAGCTGATGATCTTGAATTTCTCAATTTCCCTGAGTATTGCAGTTTGTGCGCTGCTGCAAAACTCAACAACACTCATTGTAAATTTCTCGAGAAGTAAATTCCTGTGAAGGAAAATGAAAAGGCTATTAAGTCTGGTAGTAAAACCTGCCTTATTTCAATTTCTCCTTCCTGATAAAAATCTTATCATTCCCCTATTTGAGGAGTTGAGTTGTTTTAGAAAATTGAAATGTCTTTTTATAACTGCCACCTCATCAAAAGCGTTTAACCTTTATGCATATTGCAATGGGACACGGGATTATTATCCCATAAAACTCAAACATTGTACTTGCACACAACTCACACTCTTCTTCTACCGCTGCTGCAGCATAATGAAAAGCAGCGGTTCCACACAGGTCGTCCGCAAATGAAGTTAAGAGTGAAACTCGAGATGCAGTTTTTACAATGCTTTGGGTGTAAAGACCGGGATGCATGTAGGAGGAAAATTCTTGATATTTTTCATGTGACCGCCTGGGAATGTCGTACTTTTTCTGAGAGTGCCAGCAACTTTCCCTCTTCGTAATGCAATAATAATACCACTCGAAAGAAACTTTCACATTACGAAAAAGGAGCGAAACCATTTTGGAACAGGGAGTTTTTTCAATTCAATTGTGTCTGTACGGTGTGACCATGTACACCGTATTTCCTTGGAATGGTGTGCTCCACGATCCCCAAAAGTATTAATATTTTATGCGGAAGCGATTTACCTCTCATTTCATTGAAAGCGCATTGTGCACACTCAAACTTAGGCTCTTATCCTAGTATGTCCTAAGCGTGAGGGCTCGAATGAAGGTTCTGCTTTATTTTCGCAAATTATAAGCTCGTCCTGCTCCTTTCAAGAAGTGATACTTAACAAAAGTGTGTAGAGCAATGAAAAAAATATCCTCTTGAGATATGGATAGCATCTCAGGGAAAAATAAAAGTAGACTTTTTTGCCATACGAAACCCAGGTTGGGACATTTTATGTGAGATTCTGATACGATTTATCCCCAGTTTTTAGGAATGTCTCATAAATAATTTCCAGAATTTCCTACATATTTCCTCAATGGCAGTGCTTTACTTCCTTAACCTGAGTTAGGATGGGAAACAAGTCTCCTTCAAACTTGTTGCAGCCAATATGTACATAGGAAAACAACAAAGGTGTGTTTAAGGCTTCTAACAGAGCGCAGAGTGAAAGAGGAGGCTGCCATTCTCCCTCTTCAGTCTTCCTCATACATATTGCCTATTTACTTATGCAATGCATTCTTCCCAAGCAATCAAGCTAATTAAAAGCGGTTGCTCGTTTTTCCTCCAGTGGATGCTCAACAGCCTCCAGAAGCAGAGCAGTCGTTTTTTCAGAGGTCCATGCATTTGAGAAAATTAATAGAATTCCATTCCGTAAAAAATGGTGAAACGCTCTTCTCCTCGAAAGAGTTCCAGTTGGTGACAAAAACATTGCGTTGCAGTGCACATTTACATTACTAATGTTATGGGACACGCACGCCGATAAAAATTTTCCCATGTCCTACCGAGAAGCAGACCATCATCACATGGAAGTGTAGGAACACCATTCGTGAAAGCATATTCTGGCATGAGTGCATCTGGTGAAAAAATGCTTCAAGTGTCCTCTCCCTATAACCGGAGTTGACTTTATTATTGTCCAATAGCATTATCGTAAATCTAACTCGAATGCTTTCTCCACACATATCTTTTTTATATTACTGAGCTCGTAAAAGGATTGATTACCACTTCGTTTTTTCCATTGAAAATGAATCGAAAGAGAGAGGGAAGGAAAAAGTGTATTATTATTGTTGGTAATGGTGCTTTACTCGAGTCATTTCACTATGCCCATCCTCTCCATTATTCCGGGAAGAAGAGAGTGACTTTAATGGCGCTACTCATTGCCATTGCTTCGGGGAGAGGAAAAGATGGCCATTTATTTCTAAATTTGATGCTTGTTACGGAGGGAAAGAAAAAATATCCTTCTGATTTGGCGTTCGCTCTATCGAGTCCACGCAATGAAGTGGGGTTTGGCATAGGCGGAGAGTAAATGTTGTGCCATTAGTCTCTCATGTATCGTCGAGTGAAGTGGGTATTAATCAATAATTATTTATGCATGATACCCTCTTATCCGGCATAATCGGCCTTAGCCATTTCATCTGAGTGGGAGCTAGAGAAGCTCTGTGAAACGGCTATACTTTCCTTGCTTCCAACAACACGAGGAGTTGGTGAAAGGTGACAAAGCGCACACTGCCACATACAAACTCTCTAAATTTCACAGATTTTGTGGAAATCCTACTTTGTGGAGGAAAATAATTCTGTATATTTCACCTTTCATTTTTTCTGCTTCCCTTCATCTTCCGACTTTATTTTTTACTAGGGAGTGAGCACACGGGAAGATAAATGTAGTTTCATTTTTGTTTCGCTTAGCCACACTGCCGACTGTAAACAAGAATTAAATATATGCACACTAGGAACTTCGCTCGGGGGAATTTTCTATCGAATGTCACCAAACTCTTTGCCGGCTATTTCGTTGCATGTAATCCAATTCTTATGTTTGATCGTCTTTTGTATACCGACCAAAGTTTGCTCCATAGAGATGCATCTGTCAGTTTCAAAGATACTTCATATTCAGAACCGAACTCATGCTTGCGGACGCGTTCACGTCCAATTCTTATGTTTGCTCGTCTTTTGTATACCGACCAAAGTTTGCTCCATAGAGATGCATCTGTCAGTTTCAAAGATACTTCATATTCGACGAGTATAGCATTCAGTGTCCGGGTAACAACATTAACTTAGTTCAAAACCTCCGTGTCAAGTCCGGTTTTTGTTATCTAAAAAATTGACACTTCATGCTGTATGCTGTTTCCAATTTTTTTATCTATACAGTAATCTACACTTTAAAAGGGAGGTTTTAAAATTTGGGCGGTGTAATTAAAATAAAAATACTTAGATGTTGATATTCATTTTAAAAAATTCACATCTGTACCGAAAGTCTGTTTTTTCAACACAAAGAAATATTTTAAAAGGAAAATTTAAAAATTTGAGCTGTCTCATTTAGATCAGAGCACTTCAAAACCTTGATCTGAATAAAAATTTAAGTAGTATTTAAATTCATCTAGGTATATATGCCCCATGTCTGGGTCTGTCTGGGTTTAATGAAGAATATGCGGCATCAAATGACGAGCCCTTTTGGCGTTTTCCCATTTCACTTGTATGATTCGTTTTTTTGTTAGTTTTTTTGTTGCATTGACGTTTTTAGAATTCTCTCTGCGGTTTTTGGGTGTATATTTGTCAACATAAATTTTTCACTTCAGTCAATTTTTAAATATACATGAAATTTAATTTCAAGTGACTTAAATTTTGCATCCGGTGCATATCTCCTATACAATTCAGCAAGAACTGAATATTTCAAAAATATTGTTGCGTCTCTTTTACAATTTCCAAATAAAACACGTGTGCACATTTGCGCGTTAGTAAGTCTAATTCGACATGCCGTGGCGATGTATTAATGGAAACAAAATAAGGGCATCGCATATAAACCGAAATGTACCTATTAATA
>JAHZMY010001783.1:0-12258 GCA_027743915.1 Seira sanloemensis | reverse complement strand
TACAAACTCTAATATAGCTTGGAATATAAAGCATCTAATGATTTCTTTCTAGAATATTGCGCATTTTGCATAACTACGGCAGAAACAAGGCGAACAGAAGATTTCTGGTTGAATCCTTAACGTTATTAGAAAAGGTAAAAAAATACATGAATGTACCAGTGTTTGTAATTGCTACATAGGAAAGAAACGGGCAACGCCAGAAAGAGGTGGAAGATGATAGCGATGATGATATTACTACGGTGATATTGCCTGTGGCTCGCCTTCCTCTTGCCTTCATAAAAGGGACAAGCACAGCTCTGAGGCTCTTTTCAGGCTCGCTCCTTCAGGCTTCCTCTCTTTTGCCTTTCTGCTGGGAGTAAAAGCAGAAAGAAGAGCTTTGAATTTGAATCTGCCTTTCTGGTACACTCTCAAAAGGATTTTTTCTGAGGATGATTTTGCAAACCAGAAAAGAGATAGAGAAATGGTTGAAGATGAGATGAAAAAACGGACGAACGGAAAAAACGTTGAAGTAGAGAGAGAGGAAAAAACTTTTGTTGCATGGGATAGCACACAGTGCTCACTGATTATTCTTCAGTTTCCTCGTAATATGCCATATCTGTGAAAGGGTTGGTATTATTCTTTTTTAAAAAAATACATTATATACCTACAAACAATTCCATATGTCGATATACCTATGCGTGAGTTGCCATGTCTTTTTAGGTGTATGTACTATAAATACAAAGAACTGAAACAAAATAACACCCCACAGATATTACCGTAGCGCTGGCACTTTCGAAAGGATGTATAGGAAGCCTACAAAATTGCCAAAGCCTTACCAACGGAGCATATCGTATAACATATACATTTTATACGAAGCTTAATTCAACTAATACTTCAGTAAAGTTTTTTTTCTCTCTCTCACTCACTCGATGTCTTGTTCTTCCTCCTTTTTCTACTGTGAATCAAATGTTCTCTCTCTATCTCTCTCTCTCTCCCCGTAAGATGTACAAGAAATGCAAACATTGTTACGTAAACACGAGTGAGGGACATGAACACAAAGGGAGAAACATAATCGGAGAGAAGAAACGCCATAGTTTCTTTATCGTCATTATCATCACCAGCGTTCCTCCTTTATATTCACTCTGCTTCGTAGAAGACAGGACCAGCCATGGAAATACAGCCGATATGCATGCTCACAAGACGAAACTTATCGTTAGGCCAAAGTGAAACGAAGCCAGGTTATGTGTGTGCAGCTTTGTTGTTTATAATACTTTTTTTGTTCTTTTCCCCTTGTTGCAAAAAAAAAATGAAAAAGATGAGTCGCGAATCCCTTCCCCGAGAAAACCTGGTTTTAAGCCTTTATTACGAACCGGGGACACGTAGAAATATATGCGTTTATTATAATTCGCGCAAGTAAGATAAAACCGTTTGCAAGAGCCTAAACCTTTCTTCTCGCGCTGTTTTGGTACACGAGTTCAAAAAAAATATCTTCACTTTTCCCATACTTTTTTTTCTCCTCATTTTACTTTGCATCTACGAGAAGACTATTTTCGAATCTGTACGAAAGAATTTTTTGCTGCTTTTAGCCACTTGGAATCTAGACGGTGTAATTTTTTCGAGTTTTTTTCTCTCTCTCTCAAAGTGTTTTTCGTTTAACGATAGTAGCAGGACGCGATTCCGTCGTATTACGTAACGGCGTTAAGAAAAAGCTTGCTCGCTGTCCCCAGTCAGTAAGATGTGACAGGCTTATGGGGTAATGTACCATTGGCTATTACTCATTGGTGGAAAAATTGCGCAACGAAACTCTGGGTGTAATTTTGAAGATGAAAACGTCGTGCGAGAAGTACTTTAATTTCTGATACAAAAGCGACAAGTATTTTTCCGTCCTGTTGCTAAATCATAATATCTAAGAATTGTTGACAGTACCTAAAACAGCACTTGTAAATACAAAAAAAAAGATATGATGTGATGCCTCAATGATGAAACGAAGCCTCTCACAGTGCTCAAAAAAAACTTTTCTCTCCTTGTGGTTTCAGCATGTTTTGCTTTCTTCCTTTCACTTGACTACACTTTCCAAAGAAGAAAAACTCGCCTTCTTTCCTATTATGGTATTGCTCCAGTGTCACTGCCAACTTGAGTGGGGTAAGTACTAGCGGTTTGGCACTTTTAGCGATGAGAAAATGATATTTCAAAGCTAAAGTGATGAAGAAGTAACCTCATGCGATTCAGCTCCCGTACCACTGTCAATTTAGAAGGCTATAGAGACTCCTACAAAAATATACGCAATGGCTTCTTCGTCTTCCCAAAACTTTGCTCGTAAATAATCTAACGAAATATGACAAGAAATGAAATGGCCTCTTACACATAATGATCAAAAATGATCCTTTTAAGTTTTATCCTGGATCATTCTCCACACTTAATGATGTACATAGTTTGGAAGGACAATTATATATAAATTACTCGGGGTATACTTACGCACGGAAAGTTTGTATAACGACAAGTTGAGCAGCGGCGACATATTGTATGTACTTGATACAAGCGGGCACATAGCTCACAGTTAGTACGGTTAGGAGCTGAGACTTGTATGAAGGCCAACCGCAATGCTTTCCCCTTCTAGTGGAAAAGAGGGCTACTTTAGTTCTAAACCAAAAAAAACTCATTTGGGCAACTCTCGACGATGAGAAGCGGCCAAAAAATTGTGTTTTGAAGAGTTTCTCATGTCAAGTGTGTTCTAGTCAACTAGAGAAGAAGAGAGAAAGAGCTAAAGTGGTGTACTTGAAGGCTTGAAACGGACCTATTACAGAAATACGTTTGAATTATGCTCAAAGACTGTCAAATTATGGCTTTCCATCTTCACTGCCATATGCATACAGCGTTTTGGATCTAGGCCCAAAAATGTTTTCTTTTTCACGGGACAGCAATGGGAATGGAGTACTAAATACAATAGCGCGAGTGAGTCCACTCCTTCCTTTCTTTCGGAGGCCAGGCAAACATTTCCTTGTTTGCTTGAGAGAGAGAGAGAGAGAAAAGTTGATGAAAAAGCACACAGGTAGATTTTCATGCAGGTGACGCAACTTAATAATTTATAGGATAATTAATGAATGTCAATCGAGTCTTTTTCGAAAGTTCTAACATGATATATTGTCGTTGTCATCGTCATTATCATGAGGCTAAGCAAGTATATCTCACGATTAAACTTGAAGACAAGAGGGACGAGAGCGCTTATTCCGCATGCTGCTTCATTATTTCTTCATATGTATATCGAGAGAAGAAAATCATATGGAGGGTGTAATGCTATGAATGAGCACGCAATTTCAAATTTATTTCTGCTTTTAAGCAAACCCTTGCTGCGTTGCTTCACGCTTTCGTGAAAGGTTAAGAAACCGACTGACAAGAAGAAAAAAAGAGGAGAAAAAAGAAGGAACATCCCCAGTGGCCAATGTCAATCACTCACTTTCTTGATTTTTAGTTTCTCTTCAGTTTCCTTGTCTTCAACTAAAAAATACTCAAAATGTTTGAGATGACTTGGAGCTATCAGGCTTAGGACATAGGGTTTGTTGACTTAAGTAAGACTTATACCTTTTGCCATATTGCGAAGTGCTAAAAAGGAAAGTAAAACACCGCTTCGTATTTACTCAAGAGATGGGGAGTTTGATGACAAACAAAAAAGGAATTGAAGATAAGTAAGGAAAGTGTAGCGACGGCAGAGCAAAACTTCCCGTGCACGTTTCCCTTCTTGCCCCTTCTCCCATTATACCATTATCACATTCGCAGGCAATTATGTGTCATGTACTTCTACTACTTTTCAACTTTTACCTAAAACTCTTATATATTTGCTTCCGTTGACTTTAGGCTTTTGGACACAAACGGCTCTCCTTTTGTAAGCTCGTTGATCAGTTTGCAAAGCGATTCAAACCTATTAAATATTATATGTATTAGAAAATTGTTCATAGTCTTATCGTACACTTCTCAAATCGATTATCAAGGAATGAAAAGCGTGTCCTGTTTTTCAAAATAATGTATTTACGTACCATGATTTACATGCATATAAGGTTATACATGAAGAACAGAACGGCAAAAATTTTACGCACTTAACGCACAGGCGTCCACCTATGTAACTTTCCTATTTTGCTTTCACGGTTCGATATTTCCTGTTCACTAAGGCAGCCTCAATGCGTTCATAGAATGTCACAATCTTCATAAAACATTTACCGGTAATGAAATCGCCATTAAAATTTTGTCTCGTAAAATTAGCTTTCATTACCATGAAACGCCATTGTCTTTGCGCTTCCATGTCGGAAATATCATCAACATCCTCACATCTTGCTAAAGCTACCACGGCTTATACTTTTTATTATGGGTAATGTATTCAGCAGAAGAGCTCATCAGATGGAGGCAATTTGAAAGGGTGTTAATAAATTGGAAGGTCACTCCACCTTTTTTCGACATTTCACTCTTTGTGAATCATCTGGAGCAGAGTCTAGAGGAAGAGTAATAGTAGTAGTTGTAATAATCATTAGAGGAAATATGCCGCGCTGACATGCATCATAAATATGCAACTGTGTGTGTGTGGTCCTTAATATAATTTGGATGGAGAGACTTTCTCTACAATCCTCACTGACACGACTGACTTGAGTGAGTGAAAATATGTGAATTACTATCTCTAGAGAAGCGTAGCAGTAGCAGAACACATCGACTTCTTTTTCACGACTATTTTTTCATGGTTTATTATGACGGTAGTTAAAATGTTAATGTTCAGAACACATTCCATTCATACTTTAATACATATTTTTTAGATTCGAATGAGGAAATTTACAAGTGATGATCGTAAACTGTAAAAATATATATGTAAGGCAGTCGTAATGGCATCACCATATCTTCCTGCCGTCGGTTGGAGGACTTGTAATTTCAATACATGAGCTAATTTTGAAGCAATTTTGGAGTCAAAAGTATGGCTCAATGGCATTTCGTTGAGACACACTCTTAGGGCCGTTAAGATATGACACTGATAGGAGATGAGGGCACGCTGTCTGCCATCAGCATAAACCTTCAGAGTAAAGTAAAACACAAAAAAAATCATGAAGTGTACTGGATTTGTATTTATCACTTGGTGTGTATTACGTACATTCCATTTTTCAATGACAATTGCATCAGAGCAAGAGCTGCGCCACTATTTTACTTGCTTCTGATTGACAAAAATATCCCAGCATTCATGTGGATATACTTTCTGCTAAATATTAAACTCCTTTGCTTGCTTACAAATTACATGCTTTGATCTTACGCTTAATCAACTGAACATGAGCTTCATTCAGATGCATGATTCGAACAAACACGCTTTCTGTGGAAAATTATATGTAAATAATCAGGAAACGAAATTTTAAATCAAACAAAAACATAGAAATAAATGTAGTTTTATGAATATAGAATTAAACTGAGACAGTAATGCTTCCGAATTATTTTATTGCGAGAAATAAAGATCAACAAATATTGAACGTTCATAACCACATGTTTTCCATGTACTATGTGCTCAAAGCTATTTATTGATATGGACGTCTGCGAGTGGTATCTACGCCAGATCCATAGATTGATTTAAATATTTGTCCAAGTCTGGCATCATTTTGAGGGTAAAAAGGTTTTTTGATTATCAAAAATTGGTGTTTTGGTAGAGATAAAAACTTGGCATAAAGGTAGGAAGAGCTCAACCTTGTGTAACTGTCGTTGTGAATATTAAACCAAAATATTGCTGTTCCGCCATCGTCAACAGAACAAAGTCCCACTCACAAAAGTCATTTTTGTACTATCAGCTTGAGAATGTCGGCTTAGTTTCTCCAACAAACTAATCAAATCGGGTCACTCCTCGGATAAATGGTTCGTAGTCATAATTTACATATCGATGTCCAAATGAACGTCCTGATTGTCGCGAGCAAATGGCACCCATCATGGTAATGGCTGTTGGTGCTTAAAAGTTACTTGACAACTAAAATGAACGGAGATGTACTTTGCAAATTTTAGATGTGGAAATTTTGTAAGTTGTGAACTTAAATTAAATAAGCAGACCGGCATTGCAATGATTTAATAAGTCACTTACATCATGTGTCCTGCACAAGTTTATCCTCTTGACCTTATTTACAGAAAAAAAACATATATGTGTATGTTCTAAGACATTTAATTAAGTTAGAAGTCCACTAAAATTTATTTTTACTGGATGGGTTAATTGAAACTTTGGATTCAAATGTTGGTTTGTGGCAATTCAAAAAAATTGTTACGCGAAACTCGGCATGTATTAAATACTTGTGAATTTCAAATTATGCTCGCTGGCAGGGATCGGACCAACGTGCTTACAATTCACCACGAATTTAAAAAGGGTTAAACATCGTTATCGTGCTCCATTATTTGGACGAGATTTTATTTCATTTATTTCCGGTGTTCTTAATACTCCAAGACGTTACATGTACACTCTTCTGTCCGTTCAATTCAAAGAAAGAAGCAAAATTGCATTTCAGGGCTTCATTTTTAGTCTTACTACATAGACTTGACTAGTTTAACAATCCTGCTATTGTACTTAGCAAAGAAATCAATTGATTTAAAATATAACGAATAAAACATATTTAGCTTACATGAGTTTGTCAGCATTTTATGATTCCAGTTTGATGAAGGCCGTTCAAACATATTTGCGATTAAAATATACAAAATGACAGAGTGATCTGTGAAGAACTTCCTTGTTGAATGTTTTGACGGCTGAGTATAGGCAAAAAGTCTGAATTGTCAATCTCAGACCAAAATGTAACCTACATATCGTTGTAAATGAAATGAGCCTTTGAGCTTTTAGTCGTAACTTCCTTGTTGAATGTTTTGACGGCTGAGTATAGGCAAAAAGTCTGAATTGTCAATCTCAGACCAAAATGTAACCTACATATCGTTGTAAATGAAATGAGCCTTTGAGCTTAGTCGTCTCTCTCAGCAGCGGCGAGATTAATTTGTACAACTTACCATACTATGGCTGACTTGCGATTATGACTAGTAAACTTCATACATTGCCCCTACCAAACTGCATGATGGACTACGAGAATGTTTTTATTAAATGTTTTCAATATATCGATATGTACTTAAGTGAAAAGTAAAAAAATAATTCCCCAGTTAATATTTGGAGTTTAATTTTAAGCATCAATAAACGTCATCGAGTTACTATTTGTACATAATGCAAAACAGATTAATTTTGCAGTCATGAAATTGTCACAATTCGCGAGTGGCTGTGATTAATGATCATCTTTGCCTTCTTCCGAGACAAAATAGAAACAGAATTCACGACACTACACAGAAAAATATGCGTTGACCTTTCCTAACTTCGTAACGTTTCTCTAAATTCGTACCAGAATGCTGGCATATTCGAGAAGAAGGCACCAGAGTTTTGCTAAAATGCACAACATACCTAAAAAGGAGTGATGTTTGTCCGATTTATGTTCCATATGCAAACAATCATGCAAGATTGCAGAAAATAGCGTCTCATTATTATAATTTCCAGTCTGACATTTTTCTATGAGTTGTAGCCAACAATCTTTATTTCGTTGGGCTAGACAACGTTTAACATTTAAACATAACAACAGAACATTTAAACCAATGTTATTGATCCCGTAGCCAGCGCATGTGCAAACGTTTACCGCTTCACATAATCTAATAGATTAAAATATTTTTAAAAAATCAAGTGTAGGACAAGCTTTAAACTCCATCCTCAACATAAAATCTTGGAAACTATTTGGCATCTAGGCAGCATCGGACTATTTTGTCTCTCCTTCCTGTGCTATACAAGTATGCATAGGTATATGACAGAGACAGGAATAAGACTTTTATTGTGAAGAAGCTAGACCCCAACGGAGACAATGCTTCGTTTTAACTTTAAGCATGTGTAAAACAGTGTTTGCAATGCGGAATTTTAAAGTCCACGTACACTGACCGACCCGGTTAGTAGTACTTACAACATTTTTCGTATCTAGACTCTCTAGACACCCATTCCATCTGTACACTGACCCACCCGGTTAGTAGTACTTACAACATTTTTCGTATCTAGACTCTCTAGACACCCATTCCATCTTCCAAGTGGCTCCCTGTATCTCAATGTTTTCCATTCGGAGATAATTTGGAACATGTATGCACACTTCCTTCCAATGTGTGTAAAAATGGAAACAGGAAATGTCTGCTGGCTGGTAAAAGGCGAGAGGGAACCCATCCACACAAGAATCTTCTTCTTTTTTTGTCGTGCATCGCGTATAGAGATAGGAAAGTTAAAAATTGACAAGTAGAAATAAATACGATTCACTCATATCCCGTCATTTACACAAGAATCGTAGTGACTATCTGACGAGGAAATACAAGACGGATTTCGGAAAGTTGAGTATATGCATTAATTATTCAATTCTATCAGGGACTCCTCGTTCTTAACAACAAACTGGCATCAGGGAATCGAGACGGAATCATTAAAACTTTCTAGTAGAAAACTTTTGTCATTTGTTAAACTCCGTGAAAGGTCCACATTAAACGTTCGGGGCAAGTCAAGATTTCCATTTCATTGAATCCATAAACTTTCTATATAATGAATACAAGCCGTTGTCTGAATTTCAATTGACAATGTGGCTGCAGATTTGAATGAAGGTTGTAGGCCGGCACATCGACGATACTCGCTTTCTTGGCGTCTGTTGAACTAACCTTAACTTCGTTCCACCGCCTCCATCGTATCATCGGCAGTGAAACTGGCGCAACAACTCATATACTCATGACGAGGAATGTTGGATGCAGAAAAGGAGTGCATAGACACCTAAAGGTTTGTAGACATCAGACTTGTAGACGCTGTATCTATTTATATATGCAGATGTCGAGAAAGACAGAGTTGACTCAATAGCAGCGCCTCAATGCCTAGTTGACATGAGTCATAGCCATTGCACAATGGAGAGCATTTATGAGCGACTTTGCCAATTCTAAATTATGCAAAAAAATACATTGAAAATCATGAAGATTCTATAAATGTTTTTTAAGTATGTGCACTGTTATGTACACATTTATTGTTTCTTTCTTGTGTCATCACTCCTTATTTTAGTTACACGGTATAGGCTTAAATCAAGTTACATACTTGCTTATGCTATATATAGACAATTAATACAAGAAAAATGTAGTGGGAAAAATGCGAGTTGATAACATGAAATATATATTATATTATGTATTATATCCGAGAGGGAAAAAGGTCCCGTTTTACAGTTATGCTCAAAGTTACCTAATATCGACACTGACAAGAAAAAGAGTAAGCGGCTCATACGTACTGTAACAAACTGAAACCATTTACACATAGCCTGATTTTTCCTTCTCGATTTATGTATTTACTCTGAAATTTATGCTACTGGTCAAATGCAACGTCAACCAAACTCATTCCTTTTTTATTAAATGACCCTTTCTCAGTTTTTCTCCTTAGCCTATCTGGTAGTATTATTATGAACTCATATTAAAGAATTATGCATGCGTATCTTTCCTCTTTTCTGGAGTACAAAGCACTAATCTCGCTGAAACAATAATGGACTTTTAATGTTGATTAAATTAAATATCGCATGAGTCAGATCAGCAGCCTTGTTTTTGACGTCTCGTTTTAAAAATTTACAGTGTATATATACACATTTAATATTACGCTCTTTCTTATTTGTAATACTTGTACCATTAGTTTTAAAATCTTAAAATATCTATACAAGGTTTAGTTACACTTATATACAACTATTTGGAGTGAACAAACTTCACCTGGAACAAAATCTTTCTTTCAAATAAACTTTCAGACTTAATATATTATGCTCATGCACACCTATCGAAGTCCTCAATTATGCAAACGTATATATATTACAAATACCTGAATTGCTTCAACAAAACTCACTTAATCAATTGACCATAAAATTATCTCCAGAGATGCAATGTTACAATTGTAATCCGATAACTTAATCTTAAAACTGTCAAATGTAAGTTAAAACCAAGTCTACAAAAAAGTTGAACCGCGTTCTAAGTTTTTTTTGTAGTGGGTACAATAAACATAACTATGTACATGTGAAACACTGGTACGTTAAAAAATAAAGTTTTTGGAGTAATCTGTAATAATTTTTTTTACATAATTAGTTATATGTATACGTCATCGCAGTAGAGTTTTTACCATCTATTAACGAAGTCACAGACACTTTGCACGCCGTATGTGAATAAATTTAGCAGAGGGGGGAAATGAGATGCTTTTGCCATGGTGAAACGAATTTCGGTAGTAGGCTCAATGTTAAAACATTTGTTTGTCGGGAATCTTTGATCAGATACAATAAAAGATGCACCATAGTTATGAGTTGTATTTATGAATACAACTTGGAGGCAAAAAGTTATGCTAACGAGTTGATTCCACCATTCAAGCAAACCTGGAGGTATAGTTCCATCTAACGACTTCCGTTCTACAAACTACATCTTTTGAGACAACAACTTAATCATTTCTCCTTCGGAAAACTTGATTGGATTCTTCTGCGTACCCTTTACACCATTGAGAGATCCGTAATGTGATTTACCCTCTCACCCCGCTCATACTTTTCCCACATCTTCATATACAGCCGCTCCAAATCCTCCGCATAATTGGCAGCGTCAAACAGACTGCTGTCCTTCCTCGCCTTCCAGACTTTTGCTCGAATGGCTTTGAGGCTGTGAAAATAATAAAAAAATATTGCAATTAACACAAGTTTACTACACATGCCAGTATCAAGTGTCAAAATTGGCAAAGGGACTCACTTGAGACAGCGGTAGAGACGACTTGATCGATACCACCCGTGACTTGGACGATTTCTCTGATTTCCTTCACGTCTGCATGCTTCAGAACAGGGGTCAAGTCCGGAGCATTTATAACGGCCACGTTATCTTGTACGTTCTTTGAAGACTAAAGGAGAACAGACAAGCCATAAATGAAATAAAGCACATGCATTTATTTACACATCTCAACAAAAGGCAAAAGGAAACTTACTTTGTCCGTAATAGCAACGCGCTCTGTCAAATGTGGAAACATTTGTCTATGGTCACCGATGAAATACGTGAAAGGCTACATCTCAACAAAAGGCAAAAGGAAACTTACTTTGTCCGTAATAGCAACGCGCTCTGTCAAATGTGGAAACATTTGTCTATGGTCACCGATGAAATACGTAAAAGGCATATACGCAAATTTTTCACTATAATGTTCCTCAAACTCTATAGGCGACGTCGTCTTGTCAGTGATGATGTAGTCCATGTAAGATGCTCCACTAGTTCCAGGGTAGCCGAGCCACATAACTTGGATTGGAGCTGGCTTCAGAGCAAATATTTCATTTCTCGCCCCTTTCGTGTATCCGTTCATATTAACAAGGATATGAATTCCATCAGCGTTTATTCTGTCTGCGGCTTTCCCATTACATGGAATCTGAAATTAATCAAAAATATAAGGCGTTATGCGTATGTAACAGACAAGAGTTGCGGGGGAGTTGGAGATACATACTAATTTGAAATCATAAATCTACAATTGTCTTACCGACGATAGATCAACAAAATGTTCTGCCTTTCGAACAATGTTGGCTCTAAACGTAGTTCCATCGTCTGGGCTAAGAGCATAGCAGAATATTTCCACATATTCCCTACGATGGAAGCCAGGAACTGATTGCATCAGATGCGAGGTAGGATGATTCCCGAAATCAGAGGACACATAGCCAATTCTCAGTCTGCATTTTCCCAAGGCTCGGGGGTATCCAAAAGGTTGCTTGTGTAGAATCGTTATCTGTAATAACGGATGTAAAAATTATCGTTTTGAATTATGTAATAAAAAATATGTTTGTGGCGGTGTGGAGATCATACCTTTTCTGCGCACATGGATGCATGCTTCGCTGCAATTTGTTTTCTTTGTTCGTGACTCAATGGGTACAACATTGAATGATGAGGATGAACAGAAGGAAGCCTATTCTTCTCCAACTGGTCGTGCACAATCTTAACCTGGAAAGGGAGCATAATGCGTTGTGAACTTGTGCCAAACGGAGCTCGTGACGAGCACACATGAAAAGTAAAATAGCATTAGTCATGCAAGAACCTACCAGTTTCTGCATTCTGTCTTCGTAATCCGACCAGTCACAAATGATTTGCAGACAATGAACCAAATTACAGTACGCATCAGGGAAGTCGGATCTGAGCTTGAGAGCAGTTCTGTAAGACTGGATCGCTTCAGGGATGTTGCCACAGTCTTTGTGAATTGACGCAAGATTGGAGTGTGCA